>CAUYSK010032316.1:0-49110 GCA_963575035.1 Avahi laniger
CCATTCTGTGGGTTGCCTGTTTGCTCTTGTGACAGTTTCTTTGGCTGTGCAGAAGCTTTTTAATTTGATTAGGTCCCATTTATTTATTTTTGTTGTTGCTGTAATTGCCTTTGGGGTCTTCTTCATAAATTCTTTGCCTAGGTCAATGTCTAGAAGAGAATTTCCAACTTCTTCCTCTAGAGTTCTAATAGTTTCACTCCTTAGGTTTAGATCTGTGATCCAGCGTGAGAACCCAGATATAAAACCATCCACATATAGCCATCTAATCTTTGACAAACCAGACAAAAACATACGCTGGGGAAAAGAATCTTTATTAAATAAATGGTGCTGGGAAAACTGGATAGCCACATATAGAAGACTGAATCTGGATCCACACCTCTCACCTCTCACAAAAATCAACTCATGCTGGATCACAGATCTAAATCTAAGGAGTGTTTTTTTTTTTTTTAAGAGGATGGCATTGAAGGTACTTTTAAGACAGCATGGCCAACAATTAGGTATCTACTTTCCAGCATCAATAGTGAACTCTCCTAGTATGTCTATGACCAGGGGTGGAGTCAGTGGGATTGTCCCTGTAACCATCCCATAATGAGGACTGCTCCAGGCTGCAGAGCGCCCAAGCATGACCTTCTGGCACTCCTGGAGAGTTTGTGAGCTATCCAAGATCCCGTAACAAATGTAATTTCTGCTTAATTTAGCTAGAATGGGTTTCATTATCTCCAGTATCTCAGGAAGCCAGATTAGTAATTAGAAGGTTGTATGTACAGCATACAATGTAGGTAGATAGTGCTGAGGGATATTTTGTGTGAGCCAAGATAAGACTATTTATAAGAGAACATCTTCCTGTGATTTCACTGTGTCCCCCAAGTAGGTTCCTAGTCCAGGCAGTGATGTTCATGCATTGGCAGAGTTTGTGTCTCTTAACCCCACTTTTTATGCTATGATAAATATGTTCTTTATTGCACTATTAGTATCACTGATTAAATGACAAGTAAAGGACTTGTTCTCATGGGCTGCTGCCTCTCAGTTAATTTTATTTAAGCAGTCTAATTTATTTCTACTTAATTCAGTGACCTTATATCTAGACTCCCATGGGCCATTTAATTTTGTTTAATTAGCCTAAGTTATTTATATTTAATTAATCCACCTTATTTCTAGGCTATTTGTGAGCATCTCACTGCTACCTTTATATACCACCTACAGTTGACATAAGTTTCTGGAGTCTTTTTTTTAAGATTTTTGAAGATAAGGTGTTGTAGTATGAACTGAGAATGACCCTGAAAGCAGCCAAGTTTCCCCATGTTCATTGTCTACCAAATTTCACTAAAAGTTGTTCAATATTATAGGAAATTCATCTATTCGAACACCTTAAAGACTGCCATTTTCTTTCAAAATAGTAGACTAAATCAAAAATCAAATGTAAGGCTCTACTACCTTGGGTAAAAATTACTCAGCAATTTCCAAAGTTGTTGTGACATTTACTGTCCTTAAACACTGGTTGAGAGGTTCTGCTGGAAAAAAAGAGCTCACAACTGGTCCATCAGCTCCTGTAGCTCTGAAGGGATTTTCAGACAGCCCTGACCAAGGCAGAGGGATGAACAAGTGGCCCCTGGAACTCCTCAGATTCCAAAAATGCTAGAATTTTCTATGATCAGACTCATATAGAACCTCTAGGAGCCTGGATATATTTAAATTATTTTGCTTGAGTGGGAGTGGGGTGAGAGAGAAAAACTTACCTACTGAGTACAACAACCCTGTTCTGGTGACCAGCACACTGAAAGCCCTGACTTAAACATTATACAATGTAGCCAAATAGCAAAAACATTTGTACTCCCTTAATATTTTGAAATTGAAAAAAATTATTTTGCTATCCTATGAAAAGTTATTACCGGGCAAGGAGGGAACAGTTGGCAGTGCAGAACGCTAATTTTCTAATACAGCTTTCTGCCAGTATAGTTTTGTTTGTGGTAATTGTTTAACTTTCTTCTGTTAGAGCTTCACAGGGTGAACAAAAGTTTACCTAGAAACATGCTTTTAACAAGTTCACTGCATTCAGAAGATTTGTCAGCTGTTAAAAGTTATTCCTGGGCTTTAAAACATCTTGCTATATCTTTAACAAGAAAATGTTCATAAGTCATTTAAATCATATACCAGGAATAAGCCAAAAGTTTTGAAGGGAAAATTCTGTACTAGGCCAAGATGGAGCTTCCTTTAAAAGGAGAAAAATAATATACTTAGGGCTAAAAAAGAGTTTTTCTTATACGCACTCCCAAGAATAAATTTTTAGTTAAAATTAAATGTTTATTCAATTTTATTTGACACAGCATAATGTTAAAAAGAAATAGAGTTTGTTGGCCACTAATTTTCCGTATCCTAGATTTCAACAGGCAGATTGACTCAGAATTACAAACTCCTAAAATCATAAACTAGCAGACCCAGCAAACTCATCGGAGACTTAGGCATCCACTAGCTGGTGCCACCATCAGAGAAGCATGTGGTAGCTGAAGTGTCCCCATACCCACTATTGGGTCCAGTGTTTTCCAAACTTCAGTTATTCACCTACCACTTTCAGGATTTTTATCATATTATGCACTACCTGCTTTAGTATTTTCCTTTTCTTTTATAATCTCTTTCTTTAAACCAGCACACTTTTTGTATACTTAGGCAAATTTGATTTGCATTAACCTCCACGAAATCAGGGATTTGATGTGTGTGATAAAGACTGGTTAAATGCTTACCAATTCTATTTCATCTTCTTGGTGACACAAGAGACTATTCTTCCCAGCCTCCCTTGCATTAGGCTGGCACCATGTGACTGGATTCTGGCCAATAGAATCTGAACAGAAGTGAGACTTAAACTTACAACCCTGGCCCCTAAAACATCCTGTGTGTTCTTCCTTGCCTCATTCTGCCACCTGTGTGAGGAGACACAGTGAACTCTGAGATGGCAGAACCCAGTTCCCTAGCTGCTCAGAGGAGGATTGGCCAGTAGAGCATCCAGTTGTTCTTTATGTGAACAGCAAGTAAACTCTTACTGTATCAAGCCATTAAAATTCTGTAGTTGTGCTTGGCCACCAAGACCACTCTTTGGTTCAGTGATTCACTAGAAGGACTCACCGAAGCCGTTATACTCACAGTTAGTTTATTACAGTAAAAAGATAGAGATTAAAGTCAGCATTGGAAAAGGCACAGAGGGCCTTCCCACTGGGCAGGGTCCAGGAGAGACCAGGCAAGGGTTTCCAGATGTGCTCTCCCACTTGGGTTATGTGGACGTACTGAATCCTCCCATCACTGATGTGTGATAACACGCATTAAGTATCATAAACCAGGGAAGCTCACCAAAGTCTTGGTGTCTGGAATTTTTATTGGAGGTTTAATAACATAGGCAAGGCAGGTTGATCATGTACCACCCCCTCCAGAGGTCAGGCTAATATATTGTCTGGCTCAAGACCCTCACCATAAATAATACACATCACAGCGGCTTATCTAGGTAGGGAGTTTCCAGGAAGTTTTCCAGCTATCAACCTCTGATCCCGCCAACCCTTGGTCTCTTGATTGTTTAGGTAATCTTGGCACACCCTGACCTAAATGAAAATTTAGCAGGACTCACTGTCTCCAAATCTCTTCCATGAGGACCAGCTTCTGGGTTTCTACTGCTTTACAGTACAGCAGGGGGAGGGAAAGTCAAGGGTCCAGACGTAGGCCGTGATTTACAAACCCGGAGTTCTTAACCACCTGATTGACTCAGTTTCTGTGTCTTATAATTAAAAACCAAGAGAGAAAAGTAAGAATGGTCCAGCTTGGCCCAACCAGTTGTGACTATGGGGCTGCAGGGAGGGTCATCGAATGGCACCAACAAGAGGAACGGAGCTGCTGAGGGGTGGTGTAGCAGGGCAGAAACAATCCGCTTATCTTGTATGATAGAACGTGAAATAATAGAACAAGGGCTGAAAACCCATCCTCCAAGTAAACTACAGATATTCCAGAATGGCGGTCTGGCCCTTCACTTAGAAATTTCATTTTATCTGAACTAACCTTTTCTTCGAAGGGTCAATCCAATTACTTGCAACAAATACCGGTGGCACTCTGATACCCCTACCAGTCCCCAGAGGGAAGATCTGAAAGGGGAGGGCTGAGAAGACCAACAGGGTCTCAGTTTCACAGGCGGTCCCCAAGGCTCCTCTGTGTGGGCAGCAGTTTAGAATTACAACTCAGAGAGCCCTGGGCGAGATCTGGTGCTGGAGACCGTGGGGGATCCCTGGTCTTCTTGCTTCTCTGTACTTGCTAGTATGTGAAGGACTATGATCATTCTGCTCCCAATTTGTCCCTAAAGCCATTTTCATTTTTTAAATGCCAAGTGGTTATAAATCTGGCCAATGACAAACAACATCCGGTTTTTGTTTTCTTTTGTCTCGTTTTAGCTCTAGCATGTTCCATGTCAGAGTTCCCTGAGAAAGAGGACACGTGTGCCAACTCGATCTTCGGAGCAAGGACGGCACGGGCCCACAATTCCTTAACCAAATTTATGAAATCTAAAAGCTCTGAAAATCAAAAAAAAAAAATTTTAAGAGAGAGGCTGGAAATCATTTGGCATCCAAAAAAATGAGATATTTTGTCCTTTGTATTTATCCCATTTAGTTTGAATGTTGATACGTTTCACTGATAAAATATTAATGGGTTTGATTACAGGGTGCTACTCCAGCTCCCACTGGGAGTATTAAATCCTGTATGGAATATGGGTCATATTCTCATTCCATACCCTACTGAATTTCAAAACACATCTGGCTTCAAACCTTTTAGATAAGGAATTGTGAACTTGTTCAATAGGCAAAGACCTTTGGGTCAGACAGGCAGCCCTGAATTTGAATCCGCTCTGTAGTTGTATGGCAAGTGACTTACCTTCTCTGAACCTCAGTTTCCTCCTCTGTATAATGGGGCTACTAATAGTGACTTTCCCATGGGGCAGGGGAGTGGTTGGGACTAAATGGGACAAGTTACATAAGAAACATAAGACTCCACCTGGACCTAGTCCCTGCACAACAAAGGATACTTTTCTTCACCTCATAACATGCCCTTCCTTTCCACAGAATCCAAGCACAGTGCTATATTAATCAAAACACAGACAGAACAGGAGGGAAAATAAAACTTCCAATAAAAGAAAGACATGAAAGTGGATAATGACAAGATAATTTATCAGAAATGCCATCCTGCCTTCAATGAACAAGGTGCTCAAATGTGGCTGTGAATGAAAACCAATAATAACAAACATCTACTCTCATTTGTATCTCTTTATGCGTCTCTTGGATTGATTTTTTGATGGCCTATGAACCAATTCTAGCAATTGGTGCAATTATGCGGACGGGTGGGTGATTTCCTTTCTCCACCAGTCCCATCTTCCTGGTAAGTGATTGGTTGTAAACAATGCCAGCGTTATTGACCGTATCGACTCCAGAATCCCACACTGTGCTGTGTTATTTTTTTCCCCTTCAGAGATGAACTCATAAAAACTTCACCATACTCTGGTCAACTGCAAAGGCCACAAAGCATTGTGATATTTTTTTCTTAAAATGAAGTCTGTGCACATGCAAAGGCCTGGAACGTGCATATGGGTTGAATGAACTGTGCTTAAACTTGCGGGGGAAAGGAGATCCAAGAAGCCATTTATACAGAACGTGAATTTCTATTTCAGCCATATTGTTAATAAATTGAAGAAGAAAAAAAAGAGTCTTTATGCTTTCAGTCCTCTCTATTACAAAACAGGACTGATTGTTAGTTTCTATTTGTAGTTCTGTGTTTTAAACAAGAATATGAGGCAGGTCCCAGAGAGAGTGCTCAGATCCCTTAGCGGCCCCTTCCGTGGGCTCAGAGCTGGGAAGAGGCAGCACACGTGGGGCAGTCCTGCAAATGCCACCTCATCTTTTCTGAGTGTTTTTCTCCATTCATTCATTTGTCCGTCCTTCGTCTATCCATCCATCCATTCCCCTTTCTCTGTTAAGCACTGAACTAATTTAGGGATACAAAGGTAAGACACAGCCCCCATGGGTGAGACAGACAGGTTTTTCATTTAACAATTTGCGTTTAACTAGAAGAATGTTTTCTTCTATATTAAAAACCCCATCACCATCACTAGAGCATCAACCCTGCTCTTTTTTGTTATTATTAATATTTGTATATTAATATCTGTAGAGACAGAGTCTCACTATGTTGCCCAGGCTGGTCTTAAACTTCTGGCCTCAAATGATCCTCTCACCTTGGCTTCCCAAAGTGCTGGGATTTCAGGTGTGAGTCACCACGGCCAACCAACCCTGCTCTTACGAAGGATGAGATCTGGTCCCTGGAGGCCCTCTTGTTGCTGGGAGAGCTGGGATGGGTGTGGCCTGCAGGCTCATGAATGGGGAGTGAGGGCATAATGAAGACATAAGACTTACGAGGCTTCCCAGAGAAACTGCAGAAAATAGAGACTGGCACCAGCAAAACTGAGCTCTGAATGGAGGAAGATGCTAGAGCTGGAATAGCTAATGGCTATGTGACAAAGGGGTTGTTTCAGGGGAGGAAGTCACAGCCTCCAGGGTCAGAGAAGATCTCATGGGGCAAGTGGCATTTGGGTAAAGGTTTGAAGGAATTTCAGTTATTACTGTTGCAGATCAAGGCACCCTAAAACTTAGTGACTTTTAAAAAAAAATATTTTAAGCTGATGCGGTGGTGCATGCCTGTAGTCCCAGCTACTTGGGAGGCTGAGGCAGAAGGATTGTTTCAGCCCAGAGTTCAAGGCCGTGGTGTGCTATGACCAGTCCCATGAACAGCCACTGCACTCCAGCCTGGGCAACTGTATTAGTCTGTTTTGTGCTGCTATAAAGGAATGTCCGAGGCTGGATGATTTATAAAGAAAAGATGTTTATTTGGCTCACAGTTCTACAGACCATATAAGAAACATCGCACCAGCATCTGCTTCTGATGAGGGCTTCAGGGA
The DNA here is from genome assembly GCA_963575035.1 of Avahi laniger. Lineage (NCBI taxonomy): Eukaryota > Metazoa > Chordata > Mammalia > Primates > Indriidae > Avahi > Avahi laniger. The sequence goes on from CAUYSK010032316.1 coordinate 6,971, forward strand.
GCTTCCAGTCAAGGCAGAAGGCGAAGAGGGAGCAGGCGTGTCACATGAGAGAAAAGAAGTAACAGAGGGAGAAGGTGACACCAGGCTCTTTTAAACAACCAGCTCTTGCGTGAGCTAATAAAGCAAAAACTCACTCATTATCTCGGGAAGGGCACCAAGCCATTCATGAGGGATCTGACCCCATGACACAAACACCTCCCACCAGGCTCCCCTAACTCAACACTGGGGGTCGAATTTCAACACGAGATTTGGAGAAGCCAAACATCCAAGACACATCAGCAACATGGCAAGACTCTGTCTCTAAAAAAAAAAAAAAAAATTGTTTTTTTGTTGCTCACAGGTTGTGCATGTCAGGAATTCAGGAAAAGCTTGGTCAGATGGTTTGGGCTCAGGATCAGTTGGTGGCTGAAGCTGGAACATTGTGGGTTGAGAGAGAGGGGCTGGGAGCAGCTGGAGAATGGCCTGGCCTCTCTCTCTCTCTATGTAGTCTCGGGGCTTCTCCATGTGGTCTTGCCACACAGGCTAGTTTGAGCTTCCTCACAACATGGCAGCCACAGGGCAGTGTGCTGCTTTATGGTAGTTCTGGGCTTCGGAACAAGTCTACAGCTCCAGTGCACAAGACGTAAGGGGCATTACTTTTTATTACCTAACCTTGAAATCATGAAGCATCACTTTTTCCACATAAAAGGTCATAAGCCTGCCCAGATTCGAGGGGAAGGGAACTGGACCCCACTGTGTGATGGGGGAGTAGCAAGATTCTAAAGAGCAAGTGAGATGGGAGCTATTGTCATGGCCACCTTCAGAAAACACAATGTCATAGGGTAATAGATGTCAGAGGCTGAGAAATCTGACCCTACCTGAATACTTGAGTGTTACCTGTTCCTGTCCTTCCCTAGTCCCACTGAATAAGAAATTGGCCACCGCTCTCAGCAGCCTCTGTGGTGGTACACTTGACGCCAATGCTGACAGGCTGCCTGAGCCTGCTCCTCACCTGCCGGCACCTCTGAATCCCACTCACCACCTGTTGCCCCACATCTGCTCACCCTCCTCCACTGCCCTGAGACTGATGCAATGGCCCGTTTATACTCTATTAGTTTCGTAGGGCTGCCGTGCCAACATCTGCAAATTAAGTGGCTTAAAACAACAGAAATTTATTCTCTCATAGTTCCGGAGGCCAAAAATCTGAAAGCAAGGTGTAGGCAGGGCCGTGCTCCCACTGAAGCTTCTAGGGAAACAGCTTTCCTTGCCTCTTCCTACTTTCTGGTGGTTACTGGCAACCCTTGGCATCCCTTGGCTTGCAGCAGCTTCATGCCAATCTCTGCCTCCATTGGCACATGCTCTTCCTTTTTCCAAGGACACCAGTCACTGAGTTACTGCCCACCTGTCTTAGTCCACTCAGGTGGCCATAAAAAACCATCAATTGGGAGGCTTATAAACAACAGAAATGTATATGGTTTATGGTTCTGGAAGCTGGGGAGTCCAACATCAAGGCACTGGCCGATCATGTGTCTGGTGAGGGCCCACTTCCCAGACGGTGGTCTTTTTGCTGCAATCTCACATGGTCAGAAGGGTAAGGGAGCCCCCTCCTGCCTCTTCTATAAGGGCATTAATCTCATTCATTAAGGCTTTGCCCTGACGACCTAATCACCTCCTAAAGGGCCCACCTCCTAATATCATCACATTTGCGGTTAGGATTTCAAAATCTGAATTTTTGAGGGACACATTCAGACCAGAGCACCACTGTCATCCAATATGATGTCATCACAAATTGATTCCACCTGCAAAGACCCTATTTCCAAATAAGGTCACATTCACAGGTACCAGGGGTCAATACTAGAGCATATCTTATCGGGGAATACCACTCGACCCACTGCCAGAGGGCCATTAAAGTCCCGTAGTCACCTCAAGGCTTTAGGACTCTTACTTCTTCCCACACTCAGTCCCCTCCCCTTCACAGCAAAGCCAGCACCTCTTATTCGGCAGGGCTTGTCTCTGTCATGGGACTCTCAGTCACGCACAGTTTGGCAAGAATGGTGTCAATGTCTCTGTCGCCATGTCTAGTGGATCTCACCCTCTCGCAGGGCTAGCGTGTGCATCCACACACGTGGTAAGGCCACCTGATTCGTAACCGCAGAGAACGGTGGAGAGCCACACACAGGGGATTATTGATTTTCTTTTCTCTCCGCTTTTCATTAGTGCCCACAATTGCTTTTGTCCTAATGGCTTCCTTTACCCAACTTTCTTTAAAATGAGATTTATTCACAGAACGAGCTCAGTTTTTTCCTTGCTGCTCATGGAACTCAGCAGAGCTCTGCAGAACCCCAGCTCATCTGAGGTTTTTTCAGGACTCTCCATCTGCAGGGCCTTTCATGAGTCTGGATGTCGACCTAGTGGCCCTCTTTCATCATAATAAAGTGTGAGAGGTCTGTAGAAGGAAGACTAACCTGTGTTTCACAGGTTTCCATCTGAGAGAGAAACAGAACGCAAACCCAGTTTGTAGAGGCCCTGTGGTAATGAATGTCAGCCCCACCATGCTAAGAGACTAGTCTTTGAAGGGTCACCACATTCTGACCCTCTTCTGGGGGCTTCTACCTGTCCCTTGTCCTATTCTGCTCTGACACATGGGAAAAATCTAAAAATCACCCACATTTAAATTTGTCCATACACGTGACCAAACCACATGGCCCAGCAAGAAGAGATTCAGCAATTCTTAATTAGACCTCATTAAATAAAATGTGTGTATGTATAAGTGTGTGTTTATATTTATACACACAGTATGGCTGATGTCCTGAAATAAACTCATTACGGCACATTTTTTTCCTGCAAATGTGATAACTCTACTATCCTCAATTTGTAAAAGTAGTTTTCTTCATGTTGGAAAAACTCTCCACTTGACTGAACAGGCCGTATGTGGAGAAAATAGTAAGGAGCCCCTCTCCCCTAACTTGGAAATTGAATGCAAATCATCACTGATCTAAATAGAAATGTAGAAAACCATTGTCAAAATCGAACCCAGCGGTGACAAGAGGCCCTAACTTCTGCCTGAAAAGAAAAGGGGGTGTCAGTCTTGGAAACGTAGAAATAGGAGTGGCGCTCCCATTCCAGCCCGCCAGCCCTGGGCTGTGTGCTAGTTGGTAGGTGAGCTCTGAGCCTGAAGCCACACACCCGAGGTCCTGCCCTTTGCCCTGCCGCATGCCCCCCATCATCCTCAGATGGTCTGACTTCTTCCAAACTATACATAGGAGAAGAATATGCTCCTCAAATATCAGTTTGTTTTTAAAATTTGTCTGTTTAGTTTTTAGGGAAAGCTACTGGGGTTTTCAAAACTGTAATGAATGGAGGTAGGCGGGACATCTGAAATCTACCCAAGAGGGAGCTAGTTCAGCCCTTTCAAAGTCCTCGGACCCAGGACACCTTCACGTGGGTTTTCATGTTTGATTCATTGCATGTGCTGACAGTCAGAGAACACTTGGTCCCGACAGTTCTGATGGTCTTCTCTCACATCGCTGCCATGTCACTTGATTTTGAAAGCATTTCGGTGGTTCTCCAGTTTTTAAAGTGCTTGTTGCAGCTCTTGTGAGCACGTTTTTGCCCCTGTGGACTTGAACATACTCAATAATGTACTGAGAAGTTGAACGGTCTGTGTTTAAGAGCTCAGGTCATGGGATCAGCCAGAACTGGGTTCGGATTTTCAGTTCTGCCACCGAGACCCTTGGCAAATTGCTTATCTTCCTTGAGATCTGTTTCCACAGAGATAAATGGATATCCTGAAAATGAGCACCTATAGGCAATGCAAAGATTGAGTGAATCCTGAAATCAAGGATCCAGGAACAAAGGGCTGCCCACTTAGTCTTCACTGTACACTCAAGACAACAGAGCTAAAATCGTGATTTTAAATATATGAGAGAAGTGTCTGGGTCAGCCAGGAGATCAAGATTTGAAGTTGGATAATGAACTAGCTCCACAGTTGTGGCTAGATCTCAGAAGTCAGGCCAAAAGCATGGCCAGAAATCAAGGATGATTTAAATATGTTTGTTCATATTAACCAATTAACCGTTTGTTCCTTGATATTTGAGGAAAACATTTAAATTTTACCCCCGAAGGTATTTTGCCACTCAGGCTTTAAATTCAGCTCTGTCTGCCCAGTTTAAACCCAGTCCAACATTACCAACTTGGTTTGCTCAAAGGGAACTGCTTACTCTATCAAGTTCAGCTCCATGGCTCCCCTCTCTGGCTTGTACCTCTCGATTCAACATGCAGACAATGAATGTGTGGTGTGCGCATCAGCCCAACACTTCTGGCCATGGGTTTGGAGATGGGAAGACAGAAAAATAATAATAATAAAATAAAATAAAAAGCTAGTCATTGTCCTGAAAAAAAAAAAGGCAATGTAAAGATTATATGAGATAAAGTTTGTAACTTGTTGCATTAGGAGAGGCTCAGTTATGTAATGAACAACCCTGAAATGTCAAGTGGCCTATAACACAGAGGTGTAGCTCTGCACCATGCTCCACGTCTGACTCAGCCTGGTGGGAGAGCTCCAGCCTGCACCATCCTCCCTCAAGGATCAAGGTAATAAAGACACATTGTCGAGAGCATCACTGTTTGCCACAGCAGGGAGAAGGACGCTTGTAAAATTGTGCACTAGCTCTGAAAGTCTTCCACTCCAATGTCACCCTCCCAACGTCAAGAAGAATTATGATGAAGAAATCATGCTCAGTTTTGAGCTAATGTGGAATACTCATGACCAACAATGGAACTTTGAGGTATAACACTCACAAAAACAGCACTTTTGCCCACATTCCATTGGCCACGTCCAGTCCTATGGCCGCACCCTTCTTCAATAAGGAAAGGAATTGCCCAGAGGGAGGAAAATCAGAACCATTAGTGAACGGCACTAAAGCCGGCTGCATATGCAGACCACAGGTTCTGGTGATGCAGATATCTGGTGATACTTGGATCCTGTCCCTTTTTCCCTACAATTTTGACTCATGGGACATTCTGGCCCTGGAATTTGGTCCAGGGGAAACGTTGGCTCCATGTTAATAAACACAAGCATTTTAATGACAATTTGTTCAACCAATGTTTGTTGAGCCTCTTGCCTGCCAAGCTCTCTTTGAGACACTGTAGAGTGAGCAGTGAACCAAACCCTTTGGAGCTCACATTTTAGCCAAGGAGGTAGACAAATAAATAGACAGTTAAAACAAGGCAAGGAGTGGAGAGAGAGGAGGGTAGTCCAAGAAGTTCTCTGTGAGGAATGACATTTGAGTAGAGACCACCATGAAGTGAGAAAGTGAGTTAGGTGATATCCGGGGGAAGAGGAAACATGGCAAAACTCGAGGGATATGTGCTTGGCACATGTAAGGGACAGTAAGGAGGCCAGTGTGGCTGGAGCACAGGGAACCAGGCCCTGGAGGACAGGACGAGGCAAGAGGGGGAACCAAGAGCCAGGCCACGGGGGGCTGAGGCACAGTAAGGACTTGCGATTTGAACTGGTGCTAGAACATCCCTGGAGCATGTGGAACGTGGAACAAAGGAGAGGCCTGAACTGCACCAACATTTATCCATTTGCATAAAGAGATATTTTCAGGAGTGCACTTCATTAAGTAAATTTAATTTCTTGCTTAGTTTAAACAATGTCCAATTTTTTTCCATCTTCGTTTCTATTTTAATAAACTTATTTTAATTGCCATTAAATCTTTTCCTTATAATGTTTACAGCATAAATTTAGTTCATTGATTAGTTTTATATTCATATCAAATTTTACAAAATTTGGCACCTGTGTTAGTCAGGGTTAACCAGGGAGATAGAACAAACCAGATATAGATGTAGATAGATGTAGAGATAGAGATATAGGTATATGAGAGAGGATTTATTAGAAGAATTGACACACACATTTATGGAGGCTGAGAAGTCCCACGACTGGCCGTCTGTGAGCGGGAGACCTCAGGTTGCCAGTAGCAAAGTTCAGTCCCAGTGTGAAAGCCCCAGAGCCAGGGAAGCTGATGGTATCGCTGTCGGAGCAAGGCTAAAAGCCTGAGAACCTAGGCAGCCACTGGTGTAAGGCCTCAGGTCCAAAGGCCAGAGAGCTGGAGGTTCCAAGGTCCATGCTGGAGAATAAGACGACATCCCAGCTCCTGGAGAGAGAGACCAATCTGCCTTTCTCCTATCTTGTGTTCTACCTTGGCTCCCAACTGATTGGATGGTACCCACCTACAATGAGGGGAGATCTTCCCCACTTAGTCCACGAACAGTCACACACTAATAATCTCTTCTAGAAACATCCACATTCTAGGTATTCCCTAAAGCAGTCAAGATGACACTTAAAATTATTAAACAAGAAGTGTCCCTTATTTATTTTGCCTTGTCTTTCTGTGGCTAGTATTTTTGCCAAATCCAGTGTTTCTAGCCCAAGTTTTCAGATCTAAATTTTTTCACAAAGATTTGAATTTTCCATCATCAATGTTCAATTAAAAAAATTACCATGTGCAATTTTAGCTACAGACTTTTTTATTTCATGTTATTTTTTTTTTCAAACTCAGAAGTTCTTACTAACGCGTTGATTATTTTTAACCAGGCAAATTTTCCCCAGGTCAGTTTTTTGCAGTTTGTTATATATTAATAACTACCAAGATATAATTCTTTAGCCAAGGTTTGTCAGATGATTGTTTTGTTTTGCATTGCTCGAATATTCCAGTAATATTCATTATGATTGGATTTTAAAGAGGTAGTTTTACTGATTTCTTGGAGCAAAGTGTAAGATCTGGGTGAACTGAAAGGTCAAAATAATGAAGTCAAAGCTTCCTGCTCTTGGCATACACTAAATGCTTGGCAAACCACAGCCAGGATTGTCGCTGTTACACATGGGACAAGACTACACACCTGAATTCCCATTTGTGCACTCCCAAGTAAAGATCTATGTATACATTTTTATTGTGAAAACAGACACTATTAGCTGAAGTAGGATTCCATGCCTTAATTTCCTACATCAACACAAGAAAGGATCTCTGACCTGAAACTCAAGATGTGAAAAAGCAAATTTACCTGCAGAGCTTATTTTTTTTCACTCATAAATACGAAAGATTTTACTCAAGGTTGATATGAAAAAGACAGGCTTGTTAATTGCAGCCCTAACTAAATGGCTGAGCGTTCTTTCCAGGTAAGTGGACAGAGCTCTCTCCCACCTGCGACCATCACGCTGCTCTGCAAGGATGCTAAGAGGTTTCTGAGTCTTCAGAGCTACAAGCTGCCTGTGGCTCTGTTCCTTCTCCAGACGTACAGAGGAGGAAAACCAAAAATTATTTAGCAATTATCTGGGTGTATGTCAAACCATCCACACTTGAAAACATCCTTATGAGACAAGGATTTCCTCTCCATTTTAGAGACAACGAAACTGAGGTTCTGAGAGATTAAGTTACTTGCCCAAGGTCACATGACTGGTACATAGATTGCAGAGCGAGGAAATGAAATGCAGAGGTCGACCTACCTCTAGAGCCCATGCATTTGAATACCATCTAACCCAGCTTCATGGGGGCTTGTGTTTCATAGCACTGGAGTTTTCAAGCACCAGAGGGCGCCTTTTCCCCGGAGATTCTGCTAAGCATTTTTTCCCTCCTGCAAACATTTGACCCCCTACGTCACTCTCCCAAGGTCAAAAGGAATCATTATGAAGAGAGAATGCCCAATTCTGTGCTAACGTGGAACACTTATGACCAATAATGGAAATCTGAGCTGTGTCTCTCACAAAAACATACATTACCAGGCCTGTTTCTAAACAATCTAACATTTAAAAGAGGTGTTCCTGACACACTTGTATTTTGCAGCATACACTACTGTGCATTTTAACTATGTTGTGATTCCTGAGCCACGCGGTTCCAGATTTTCATTTCAAGAAAATAAATCTTCATTTCACTGACTTGGTGACATGTGCAATACATTATGCAATGTGAGGTCTCCTATATCATCCAGTCTATTATGTACATTACAACTCAAGTTCACTCACTTTGTCAAAATAAATCATTCCTTTGAAATGAACTGTAATAACTTAAAAGAAAAAGCTGGGAACCATTTTTTTTTCCATGTATCCTTATCCAGCCAGGGCTATCTACTTTAAACAACTACTCAAAATATATTAATAATAAAGGCTTTCTCTGACTTTATGATCTAACAAGCTCCCAGTTAATAGCAGTCACCAATTTTCAGCCTTGCTCCCTAGTAGACTAGCCATGGAGGACTGGGCCTGGCAGGCCTGATTTATTGTTACCCTTGTATATTGTCAATTACTCGTAAGCACTGCAAATGCTGAAGCATTACACGCCTGGGAACACTGTACTAAATTATAGATGGCAGTTGAGAAGTATAATACATGAGGTCCCATCAACACAACATAGAGAACAGCCCTTCAAATAAAAGTCTCTGTTTTAATGAGCACCAAAGACCCATTCACGTTAAGCATATGAACTCAAAAAAAAAAGTCAGAGGATCACAATTTATGAAGCAAAAATAGCACACAAAGTTTGGGAGGAATCTAACTGTAGAGTTAAGAAGGCAAAAGCAGTTCAGCATGTTAATAGCACAAAACATGGCGTAGCACCAATTTAAGTATCCTCAAGAAGTCTTTGTACTCATCTGAAAACCTAATATCAGCAGAGTATGAAAATATGTATGAGGAATGGGTAAGCTGAAGAGTAGTGCCTGGAGTGGATTCCCTACGGCACAAAACTGATTATTTCTCTAACCCGGAGTGGAAGAGGGAGGGGTGGGGGCCTATCAGGAATGCAATTCTGGGACCTCTCTGCTCTGTGTATATAAATCATTAAACAGCAGGAAAATGATTTAACACTAATACAAACAAAGGATCTCAGAGAATTAAATTTCTCTTCCCACAAATGACTCAGAATAAAAAAGAATTGGGCCAAATCATGAACTTACTAAATGCCAGGAAATATGATACCAACACAAAATATATCTCATAGGAACTGATGTGGCTGTCCCCAGAACCACCCGTGTACCCGTGAAGGTCCTCAATCAATATGGGATCTTTCCCAAATAGACTCAAGAAGTCAGTTTTTATCTATTACACAGGGTCCCCAAGGGGACCAACAACCTGAGCTCCACATGAGGCCATTTTGAATGTTTTAGAGTGAAAGCAGAGGTGGAAGATTACCAACGGTGCTTTCTGGGGAAGGACTGGCCTTTATTCTGAGATTATGCCCCCCTCAATAATTGGCATAAAAAATCTATTTCCTTTGAAAACGAGGAGTTTGTCTGTAAGGTCCTTAGTCTAATGGTCTAAATTTGTCAAGATAAGAAGTTAATAGCCCTGTGTTGAACTTCGATTTTTAACAATTTATCAGCCCATAAAATCCAAAAAATCTAAAAATCATTGTTTTATATTCTAAGGCAGCCCAACTTTATAAATCAACATATATCCAGGGAAGAATCAAGGAACGCTGGCTCTGTGTATTTTGCTACTTCAGTTTGATTGGAGAAAGCCATGCAGTGTAACCTGACTTAGGGGACTGGTCCCGGCTCCCCTTAAAATAAATCAGATAAATGAGGATCTCTCAACTCTGCCCACTTGGGAGATCCTAGCTGAGCCAGGCAGGGTTTGGCTAGCTGGAACGCTGTAGTGGTCTATGCTTGGTTTTCCACGTTGGCTTGATATTGTAGACAAGTCAAGGATCCTCTCCACACTCTGAACTGAGACTTGATCTCTTTAATTTAGTTTCCACTCCACCCCAGCTACCCACAGGCAACGAACCTCATTCTCCCCCATACGATGGGACTTCCCTTTCCTGTGATCTTACAGCAAGGCAAGGGGCCAGGGGACCCAGCAACTGAGAAGTGGTGATTGGACGTGGCACCTCCCAAGGCCTGGTCAACACGAGAGGGCTTTGAAGTGAGCCTCGCACTCCAGAGGAGAATTTCTGATGGGCTGCGTACGTCATGAGGAAGCAAGGTTATGCTGGCGAGGCCACCAGTCTCGCATGCTCAGACTTCCTGCACGGCGAGATAGCTGATCATTTTTAGAACTTAGGGACGATCAAAGGAAAAAATTAAAAACAAACAGAAAGATGAGAAAAAGCAAGCTTTATACCAGGAGCACAACCCACATTAGGGGTCAAGGGTACCTGCAAGTCACCAGAGGAGGCTGAGGCTCTGAGAATGAAGAAGAGAAGCTCGTTCCTTCCCGTGCCTGTCTTTCTTTACTCAGACCCATTCTGCCCGGATGCCCTCCCTTGCCCACACCCTCTCTAAGTTCAAATTTTCCCCATCCTCCAAGATTTAGTTACAAATCACTTCTTTTAATAAGCCTTACTTACCCTTAGTGATACATCTTCTCTCTCTCCTCAGTGCAACCACAGTGCTGTAACTATATCTTTCTTATACCTATTATTTTATACTTTGTATTATAAATTTAAGATATAACACTATTTCTGTTAACACTTTTCTCTTTTTTTATTTGTATAAATTTAAGGGGTACAAGTGCAATGTCATTACATGGATATAGTACATAGTGGTGAAGTCTGGGCTTTCAGTGTGACCGTCACCCAAGTAATGCACATCGTACCTATTAAGTGGTTTCTTATCATCCTCCCACCTTTCCGAGATGGCACTGTCCATATCCACACCCTGCTTCCACGTGTAGATATTATTTAGCTCCCACTCACAAGTGAGAACAGACAGTATTGTATTTGACTTTCTGTTTCTGACTCGTTTCACTTGAGATACTGGCCTCCAGTTTCAGCCACGTTGCTGCGAAAGACATGACGTCATTCTTTGTTATGGCTGAATAGTATTCCATTGTATGTGTATGTGTGTGTGTGCGCACACACACACGCACACATATATGCACGCACCACATTTTCTTCATCCATTTGTCCACTGACGGACACTCAGATTGATTCCATATCTTTGCTGCTGTGAATGCTGCAACAAGTACGCAAGTGCAGGCATCTTTCTGCTATATTTCTCTCAACGTTTTGAAAGAATTGCAAGAGCAGATTTATGTTTGATTCATCTTTGTATACAGTCAACGTTCAATAATTACTTGCTGGATAGAAAAATGAATGCAAGTATATATCCATGTTAGACTTCCTGCAACGTTAGACTTCCTGCAATTCCACAGAAGTTCTGCCAACAGGATCAAATAAGCCAACAACATTTCAGGGAGCAGGGAAGCAGTCTCTAGACAATGGTGTGGAATTTGACCGTCACCTTCAGCATGTTTAATGCTCTATTTCTTTTTATTTCCATAGGCAGCACCCCTGGGCATCTGCGAGGTGGCTGGGAAGATAAACACAACCCTACAAGTTGTTGATGATGCTAGTAAGAGATAATTACCAAAGTTCCACCTGTGGTTCGGGACTTTCAAACTCTTTTCACAAAATGAAAGAAAGAAAAGAAAAAATTTATCTCATTTGATTCTCAGCGCTATCCTGCCACAGGAGAGACAGAACCAACACAGGAATATTCTCCCCATGGAGCTGATTAAAAAAAAACAAAAAAACTGAGATTCTGAAAGACACAGTAACTCATCCAAAGTCACACAAATGGCCGGTGGCAAAGCGAGTTTCGAATCTGGATCAGTCCTCTGCCAGAGAAAACACACCTGGAGATGCTCACCGGGGAGGAGGTAGCGGGGCAAGAGCAGGGCCACAGGATGAAGAAAGTAATGCCGGGAAACGGCTTTGAGAGTGAGTTAATGCACAGGAGATAAAGAGGAGCTGCACTGTGTACACTCTCCCAGGTAGCTGCTGCCTCTAGGAAATGCCAGACCTTGCCGCCACACCCATGAGAGGAAGGAGCCGGGCGGGGACTGTGAAGATGGCTAGCATGTCCACACTGGTGGACCCATTCAAGTGGATGGGATTGCACTATTAATAGATAAAGTCAAATTTCAGCACTGCAGTTCATTCATTTGTCCAAATAGCATGATTTGTGGACTTACTCTACAAAAGGCTGAAAAGAAAAGTCCTGTTTCTGATATCGAGGACTGCGAACTCAAGTACAGAGACATTAAGAACTTGTGAGAGAAGGAAACAGAGATCCTGAAAGTCAAACTTCTCTCGACTCTACAAGATGGAGCCAGGACTGAGCCACGGTTTTCTGACTCGAAAGTCCTCGGTTGGCTCTCTGCCTTTACAGAAAAAGGGAACTGAGGTAGGGTGAAGTTAACTTGCCTTAAGCCCCACACTGTGCAGAGAAGAGCTAGGATTTATGAGAGCCGAATCCCACATCTGTGTTTCAGACATCAAACAAGTCTCTCTCCTAAGGAGGGAACACAGTGGAGACATTGCTCTCCTTCCCTTTATACCAAAATCTTTGAAGCCCCATCCCGCTGGCACTCCCTGTAACTGAGCAGTCCCCTCCGTGGTCAGCAGTGCACCCCACCCCTCCCCAGCAGCTGGCCTATGCATTTGCACAGCAGATAGCTCCAGACAAGAATCACAGGAGTTCTCAACAATAGACAGTTGTTCATTTGTCTTGAATTTGATTTACTAATTGTCTTTTGATCACATATTATACGGTAAGAAAATGAATTTTGAAAAGGCATGCTCTGTTAACAAACAGAAAAATAACAGATGCCCAAGTCACAAATACTACTCTATTTTTCACTCTGTATTAGAAAGCTCTTCCACTGACTAGATATTAATCTGTGGACAGTCTATTCTTCTACTCCCTGTGGTTTCCCTGCAGATGACATGTATCTTGTTCACCATTGCACGCATGCCCTACACTTAGTATAGTGGCTGGCGTGTAACAAAGCCCAATAAATATTTGCTGGATGTTGATATGCACACATGTGCATGAATAAAAAGGCTGTTATGTAACCTGCTGTCCTTGCAATACGTATTCTTCGTGGAAAGACCCATCTGATTTCCGCAGGAACTCCTTAGGTTCAGGAAGGCAAGGAGAAGAGAGTTGGGGTTCCCTGTGTCTCTGTTTTCCCAACAATTCCCGTGTCAATGCACTTGGACGTTGGATACCCCTGAGAACCTAAACACTTCAGCCCACACTGATGGGCACATTCGTGTGCAACTGCCTCCTGTAAGAAATGTGTAGACAATTGAGTCTGTGGTAGTATCTGCACACAGCTAGCCTTGGGACACCTGGACACCAGGCAGCTTGCAGAAATGTGCAGCCTCAAGTCACCATCCAGGAAAAGCAGCATATGGTGCTGCACAGCCACCAAGACTGCCCTGCCCTGCTGCTGTGACAGGGAGAAGTGGTAAGGAGGAAGGCACAGAGTCATCATCTGTGGAGCTCCCTCTTTGTGCCAAGCATTCAGAAATCTGTGTCATTGCCCCCACGTGGGAAATTAGAAAACTGAGGTTTCCAAAGTCCAGGTACTTTATCCAAATGTATTCAGTCCAAATTTGCTAAGAGGCAAATTCAGGTTTGTCAGAAGCCAAACCCCGCATTCTCTCCACCGCTTCACTCATGTGCTGAAAGGAGCACTGGATTCTATGCACCACTCTGTGCTCACTTTATGAGAAGAGCCCCTCTCCTGGGCTTCAGCACGCGGTGCTCCTGTTCCAGTGACAGCTTATTTGTCCACCAAGCATCTGGCAAAGGTGTTCCCCTGGAAAGCTCCAGACGCCAAGGTCATGGCATTCCCTTTGATGTGCATGTTTACTCCTTCCCTTCCCCCTTTCTTAATCTCTCATGATCTTTATTTTTCCTCTGACTTCCTGTCCCTTTTCTGCCTATAACTTGCAATGACAGCCCTGTGACCCTCAAAGCTAAAACATGTGCCAAGCTCTGGCTCTGAAAAGCTTAATTTAATTAGGTCCTGGGATGGCCAAGTTCACGGCTGCCATCATTTCTGAGAATCCAGCGGGGCATAGCCCTGTTGGCTGCGATGCCTCAGGACATGGAGTGAGAGTCTAGAATCAAGAACTGATCTTGCCCACTAGGGGGAAAGGCTTGGTGAGGAAGGGCCTAGCACGAAGCTAGAAGTCCTCTCTGGGAGGCTGAGTGCGCTGTCTGGGGTGGGTAGCAGTAGAGATTTGGTAAAGCAGGCAGCACCAAGTAGTTCCAATGGAGGGAAGAGGTGTCCTAGTGATGTGGACTGAGGATGACGGTAGGAAATTGGATAGTGGACAACGCTTGGAAACCAACCAGGAGTTAGGCTCACGGATGCCTGTCTGCAGCAGGCCATGGGGACACAGCCACTGAACTGATGGTCACAGCCAAGACCCCAGGTCCTGGAGGGCTTGGCAGGAGCAAGGCAGAAGCCCAGGCAACTGGGCAAGTCAGCAGAACCTGGACTGGGGTGAGAGGTTGGAGCAGCAGACTAGAGCTCAGAATGGAGCCCACATCTAGGGACAGAGGCTGTTAGGATTTTTCCTCCTGCCTGTCCATCTCCAATCCTCCAATACCAGTGAGGTGCCCTGCAGTTCAATTCAGTCCTGACCCTGACTACCAGAGTTAGTGCCAGACTCCACAGGCTTAAGGGCTCAGTCCCACAAGATCACCTTCCCTGGGTCCCCAGGTTACCCACGCTTCCATCTGACTCGGCTACAGTCTCCCCTTCAATGTCGATAATTGGCTGGAGTGACTGACAGAACTCAGGAAAATGCTGTACTTACTATTACAGTTTATCGCAAAGGATGCAAATGAGCATCCAGGTAAAGAGGTCCGTAGGGTGAGGTCCAGAAGGATCCCCAGCACAGGAGGCCTCTGTCCCCATGGAGTTGGGGTGTACCACCATCCCCGTGCATGAATTCCCCACCTCCTGACATGTAGGGATTCTTACAGAGGTTTCATTACACAGGCATGATTGTGGCCTTTGGTAACTAACTCAGTCTCTAGTCTCTGTCCCCTCCCTAAGGATGGAGAGGTGAGACTGAAAGTTCCTGGCTCCCTCCCTGGCTCCCTGCTCCCCTGCAGCTATCTGGGAGCCCCTCAGCCAAGAGTCATCATTAGCATAGCAAAGGCATTTATCACTCAGGAGGTTCCAAGAGTTTTAGGAACTCTGCTCCAGGAACCAGGCACAAAGATCGAATATTTTTTATTATATCACAGAGGCAAATGTCCTGCTATCAGAATCAAGGTCAGAGCCACACTGCAGCAAGGAAGACTTAACAGTTGTTTCCTCCACATTGTGCCAGAGCCTCAGCAAGAGAAAAGGACAGAGGGGAGCCTGGAAGTGCGAGGCCCTGAACCATGTGGGGAAGAAAGATCAAGGGCTTAATCAGCAATGAGAGACCAAGAAGAGGTGTCTGGAAAAGCCCACTGATACCCTCACTGCTTCTGAACTCCTAAGTCCTGGCTTCTCTGCTTTCCCCCCAGATACTTTCTAAAAATTAAGAGTAAATAGAGGCCTGGCACGGTGGCTCACATCTGTAATCCTAGCACTCTGGGAGGCTGAGGCAGGAGAATCACTTGAGGTCAGGAGTTCGAGACCAGCGTAAGCAAGAGCAAGACCCCATCTCTGCCAAAAAACAGAAAAAAATTAGCCAGGTGTGGTGGAGCATGTCTGTAGCCCCAGCTATTCGGGAAGCTGAGGCAGGAGTATCATTTGAGCCCAGGAGTTTGAGGTTGCAGTGAGCTATGATGAGTCCACTGTACTCTAGCTGGGGCAGTAGAGCAAGACTCTACCTCGGGGGTGGGGGGAGGGAAACCCTAACAGAAATGCCTAAACAGTTGAAAATCTGGGACTAACAATGGTTGAAAGAGCAAGTACAGAGAGAGAGTCAGGAGCTACCCCCATGCCAGTCACAAATGAGATTAAAAAAAATGGGTGAACTTTCCATCCATTGGGTCAAATGGCTGATTGAAGGATTACAGAAAAGGGAAGAGAAGATGGTAACTATTCCTTCAAAAGCCATTAGTTCCTGCTGTAGGCCAGGTCTTGTCCTAGGTGCTGGGAATGCAGAGCGGAGCTTTATTTAGCCTCCAGCAGAACCAGACTGACCCTGGTGCAGAGTCTTTGCACTGGTCCCAACGCCCAGCTACAGACGGCTGTGGGGTAACCACTGCCAGCTGGGCCTTTCTGCATCCAGGCCACTGGCTGAAGTAGAGGAAGGGTGACTTTTCGCTCCTAGAACTCACTTCTTCTGCAGGGCTCATGTTTTTTGCCCTTCAAGGAATCTTTGGAGAGAGATGTTCTTGCTTGACATGTGTTCTCAAAAAGGCATAATTGCCCCTCCCACCTTGCCCAGTTTCCTCAAACATTGGAATTTGTCCAATGTTATTAAATTTCCTTTCCTTTAAAAGAGAATTACCTTTAGAGAAATGCCTTTCAGGGCCATACATTTAGAAGTTTAAAATAGTTGTGGATAGATGCATTCCAGCTCTCACATCCCTCTCTGTCTCTCTCTCTCTCTCTCTGTGGGGGACTCTCTCCCACCAAGCAGTTTTGTGTGGGGGGTCAGGTGGGCTCGAGGCCTTCCCTGAAGGGGGCGGAGGTGGACAAGTCAGAAAATGGTTAGAACTTGGCCTTTGGCCACAGTTTGAGAATCATGAAGCTATTGGTTAGATGTTTGCACTCTGATACAGTTTGGGGCTTCCAGAATTTCAAAATACCTGAGTTAAACTTTCAGAGAAGTTTAAACATGAAATTCAATGAATTCAATGAAATATTTATTGTCATGGAAACTGAGAAGATGAAAATTTTGAAACCAAAAGAGTGAAAAGAGATTTCGAGTTGCTCCAGGGTTTTCTTTATTTGTGAAAATTGTTAGGGAATACAGACACAGTTTTGTATTATACTGTATATAAAATAAGCTACACTCAGGGAAAAACAATGGCAGCCTTGTCTATAATAGCTAAAGACTGGAAACAACCTAAATGCCATCAATAGGGGCTGGTTAAACCAAGTGTGACACCTTCATGCAACAAAAGAGTTTACAGTTGTTAGAAAGATCAAGACGTACTGTGTATGTTCAATAATGGCAAAATCTCCAAGGTATATTAAGTTAAAAAAAAGAAGAGTTCAGAACAACATATATGGTATGACACCATTTATATAAAGGTACACACACACACACACACACACACACACACACACACACACATGCACGCACGCACTTGAGTTTTTAAATGCATGGATAACATTGAGAAGGATAGAGTAATTGCCTCCAGTTAGTGGGTACCTGGTGGATAAAGAGAGCAAACTTGTCTAACCTTTCACTTTTGCCCTTTTGTACCTTTTGAAGTTTGTGCTATATGCAAGCTATATGCTATTCCCAATGCCATATTAAAAATTAATAATTAAAAATATCACAAAAATGAGAAATAAATTGTTCATGTTCAATCATACCCATAAACTGAAAGACATCTGCCTTTAAGTCTCCATGTAGGGTTGGCATAGTGCCCTACATTCAATATTAAATTGCTGAACTAAAAATAATAGCTCATACAGAGTTTAACAACATACCTCCCCCAAAAAAGGATCATTCAATATTTATAATTTAAGCTGGATATGTTTTCAAAGAACTGAATCATGTGAGCCAAAATGAACAAACTACATTAGGGAAACAGATGAAACTTGTAATTCTGCTAAAAGACTCTAGAATCAACTTTAGAATCAAATGCTTCCTGGAATAGGACAATTCACCCTGATAGATTTAATCAGTGAATTAAGAAAATTATGCACTTACAGTGACATTGTATTCCAACCAGGGAATATAGGAATTAGATATTATCCATGGACTGCTCGTTCATCTTTCATTAATTTGACCTAAATCCACAGATTCAGCAAGGCTGTGCCATGTTTATTCAGATGCAATCAGAGAAAATAACATTGAATTGATAGAAAATGAAAGTCATAGTAGGAAATCAAGGAAATAGTTGGGAGTGAGGTATTAGGAACTCCGTAAGAAAAATGTGGGACAATGCTCTTCAGGATCCAAGACACGGAAAACAACTGTGAGGCTGTTATAGGTAACACAATAAACATCAGCCTGAGCCTATTTCTCTACTCTTTCCTGCCAGGTATAGTTAGCCTGGCACATCTTAGCTACATAGAAACCATTCCTGATCTCAGTAATATTTGTGTTTGTTCTTTGGTGTTAATTCTATTCAGTCTTCTCACCTTCCTCAAATAAGTTTATATTCTCATTAGATATTCTCAAGATTGTCCTAAGAAATTCAATTTTTCTCCGAGCTGCATTGCTTATTTACCCAGTCGTTCCATTTAGGAAAAAGGAAGAGTGTCCAGCAAAAGACTTCATGCAATTCTCTACCCCACTCCAGAAACAAAGGTGTTGCTTTGGGTCATTCGACTCCCTTAATGAGTAAATAACATCAGGTCGCTTTGAAAAGAATGAAGTGGTGGATTATTTTAATTTAAAAATTACTGCCCTTCACATGAAGACAAGGTTTTAGGGCAGACGAACTAGCCCTAAGCATGTGATGTCAACCCCGGCACAAGTAACGCAGGAGAAGCTCAGTATTTTAACGGGGTAAAGTCATCCTTTACTCAAGGAAACTCACAGCGCTTTTACATTCTCTTCCAGGGAGCACTTCCAATGTAGCAGGATCTTGCCCCAGGATTGCATGGATGGCATCATCTGGTAGAGGAATATAAACCAACCTGTCCAGGCCTCCCAAGTCCCAGGAACACCAGGAAGTGACAGAGATAAAGGAGAAAGAGCTTATTTCAAACATTTTTTAAAAATCCCTGAGGTTTTTATTGCATACAATCCATTCATAGTATCAATAACCTCGAGAGAAAGCCACCCTCCAGGAAAACAGTTTTTGCCTCCTCTACTTCTCACGTCCCTCCCATAGCGTAGCCTTTTGGATGCTCTTAATGAATAATCATTTTAACTTGATTTCACTTAAATAAAAATACCTGGTAATGTCGGCCCTCTGTATTCATGGATTCTGCATCTGTGGATTCTACCAACCACAAATCAAAACTTTACAAAAATAGGACAGGTGTGGTGGCTCATGCCTGTAGTCCCAGCATGTTGGAGGCCAAGGCAGAAGGATCATTTGAGGCCAGGAGTTTGAGACCAGCCTGGGCAAAATAGAAAGATCCCATCTTTAATAAAAATTTAAAAAACTAGCTGAACATGGTTGCACATGCCTATAGTCCAGCTATTTGAAAAGTTGGGGCAAGAGAATCACTTGAGCCCATGAGTTTGAGGCTGCATTGAGTTATGATCATACCGCTGCACTACAGCCTAGGTGACAGAGCAAGACTCTGTCTCTTAAAAATAGAAAAGAAAACATTCCAAAAAAAATGAATGATTTCATCTGCACTAACCACAAGCAGATTATTTTTCTTGTCATTTTTTCCCTAAACCAGCAGTCCCCAACATTTTTGGCACCAGGGAGTGGTTTCATGGAAGACAGTTTTTCCTCGGATTAGGGGGTGGGAAGCAGAGCTCAGGCGGAGATGCAAATGATGGGGAGCAGCTGTAAATACAGATGAAGCTTCAGTCACTCACCTGCCAATCACCTCCAGCTGTGCACCCTACCCCCTCCACCTCCCAACCCCTGTTTCCTAAGTTTCATGGAAGACAATTCTTCCATGGGGAAGCAGGTGGCCAGGGAGGGGGCAACAGAGCTCTGCAGCCCACTCTGGTCTGCAACCCAGAAGCTTGGGAACATAACTCTAAACAATACACTATAACAATTATTTACATTGCATTCAATATAATAAGTAATCTAGAGATGATTTAAAGTATAAAGGAGGATGTGTGTAGGTTATATGCAAATACTATGCCATTTTATACAAGAGACTGGAACATTCATGGATTTTGGTATCTATGGGGGGTCCTGGGCCAATCCTGGGCGGTCCTGGGCCACCGATACTGAGGGACGACTGTATATCAGCTAGCTGTTGCTGTGTAACAAACTATCCCCCCAAATTTAGTGACTTAAAACTACCCCCCAAAATTCAGTGGTTTAAAATACTACTTGATATTTCTCATGAGTCTATTGATCAGCTAGTCAGCTGATATAGCTCACGCATCTGTGGTCATCTGTGGGTCAGAGGGGCTAGCTGGTTTAGAATGGACTTGGTTGGGATAACTTGACTCTCTTCTATCTGTCACCCATATTCCCCTAGTAGCCTAGCCCGGGCTATTTATCATGACAGCCATAGGGTTCAAGAAAGGGCAAAAAAAAGTGCCCAAGTGCTTCTTCAAACCTCTACTTCTGTCAAATTTGTTTTGTCCCATTGGCCCATCACCAAGCCCAGAGTCAGAGTAGAAGGTCACTAGCAAAGGGCTTGGATACAAGGAGGTATGAAAAATTGGGTCTGTCTGTGCAATCAATCTATCCTGCCAAGAGGTGAGTAACACAGGGTAGTATGCTTAGAAAGCCCCCAAAATGACCCCAACACTAAACTTTCTTCTCCAATCACTTTCTGGCGTAAGCTGCTGAGCTGGCTGTCAGGTAAGAACTAGGGCCAGCCTGGACTTGTTGAGACATGGCGTGACTGGCTGGTGTCACAGGAGAGATGATTTCCTGTCAGACCAAGGCTAGTAACTGCAGTGCAAGAGCAAGACCCTTCCTTCTAGCATTTGGGAAGAGATGACCATTGCTCAGCCTAGGAATCCAAATGGGGAGGAGATAGACACCCTGAAGGGTGGGAAGAGAGCAAGGAGGATAGCCTTGAGTTATAACCCCTCACGTGGTGAAAACCAAATTCCTCCAGGTTGAGAGCCAAGAAACCTGCCAAGTTTTTCAGCTGAGGATGGCTTTACCTCTAGAAGGCATGCCATGGATGGTACAGAGAAGTTATGCTTAACAGGCAAGTCACAGAGTCCCAAGGTGGGAAAGCTTTTCCCAGTTGATGATCAGGGTGGGACAGAGGAGCTGCTGCAGGGAATAAAAGAAGAGAGCAAGACACAATGACAGGTGTGTCCTAGCCAGCAGATATGACCACAGCACAGTGGAGGGGAGGACTAGGAAGTGACCAAGAGGAGTGGTTGTGAGCACACAGGAGATGCCTGCCGGCTCCCCCAAAGATCCATGAGGTGCGTTGGGGGCTGGAGGTTCAGTACCTTAACTAGTAGGTAATGAATGAGCTAGACCAGCGCTTCTCAAACAATCTGTGGGGAAGGATGCTTCCTACATTTCCAAACTGTTACAGACTCAAACAGACTCAAATATTTTGTAAATACTACAAAAATAAATTACCAAAAAAAAAAAAGCTTTTAAAAAGGCATAAAGACAAACAAAACACAAGACCAACTATTTTATCGCTAGGTTCAACAGACATAAAATTATTTTGCAAAATTATCAAAATTGCAAACACTCCCTCTCCACTTCAGTGCTTTTGTTATCGGAGACTGGTATAAAACACTTTGCCAACTGGCTCAGGTCTGTGGACCACACTCAGGATAGCAGTGAGTTAGACAGCTGTCAGCTTTTGTTTGATGATACAAAAACAAGAGCTACCAGGTTTGCACATCTATTGTGTTCCAAGCTCTGTGCTCAGCATTTCATATATATTGTCTTTATTCTTTCAAAGTTACTGTTTCCATTTTAAAGATAACGGACCCACAGCCAGCAAGTCTAGGAACTTGCTCTAGACTGTGCAGCTAATGTCAGTGACCAAGGTGGGGTCTTCTTTTGCTGATGGCCTGGTTCAGGGGCTTGGGTAAACACAGGTATAGACACAAGCACATACAGTACTCTCCACTCTCTAAGACTCCAATCTCCAAAATAGCTGAGTATAAACGGCCATTGATATTAGCTCATCTGTGCTACCGCTATTTTTTCCTCCTTAAATGTGGAGACTTGGTGAGTTTTGCCAGATTCCTTGCAGCAATCAGCTCAGAACACCACTCTGCTTTGATGCTTTTCTGTACTTTTCCCCGTGGGTGCAGATGAATGGCCTCATGCCCTCGCAGTTCAGGTGTTCTGACTAGAATGACTTTGCGATCTTTGACTCAAGTGAGATTAAACACAAAGCCATCATTTTAGGGTTTCATCCCAGCTGTGACAGGTTCTCGACTATTGCTCTAAGTTTAGCGGAGGTTTTGTGTTGCATTGTGTTGTTTTCATTCATCTAGTCAGGTGAATTAGAGTGAGTTGAACCCGAACAATTCACCTCACCTGTCTGCAGACTCAATTCTAGGATGCTGGGGAACTTCCGCAGGAGAAGCCTGGGCCTTGGACTTCCCCAGCCAGAACATGGACAGCAGAGCGCTCCGTCCCAGTCTGCCCACTGAGGCACTAATATCAGAAGGGGCTCTTGGCACCAAGCCACAGAGGACAGTTTGCAGGGCTAGAGCTAGCACGATCAGAAGATGGGGCAGGGAAGTCAGGATAAGATGGACAAAGGAGGAGATGATGTCTTGCCCACATTGAGGCCTTTCATGACCCCCATGCCAAGTGGCCCCTTCCTCTCTTGTGTTACTACCACGGCCTCAGTGTTCCTTCATGTAGTTCCTCTCACAGTGTAGGGAAATGACATGTTCACATACTGCTATGGTCTGAATGTTTATGTCCCCCCAAAACTCATATGTTGAAATCCTAACCCCAAGTGATGGTATTAGGTAGAGCCTTTGTGATGTGATTAGGCCATGAGAGTGGAGCCCTCATGAATGGGATTGTGCCCTTATAAAAGGGGCCCAGACAGAGATCTTCACCCCTTCTACCAGTGAGGGCACAGCAAGAAGGCATCGTCTATGAGCCAGACAGCATGGCCCTCACCAGACGCCAAACCTGCCGGTACCTCCATCTTGCACGCCCCAGCCTCCAGAACTGAGAGAAATAAATTCCTATTGTTCATAAGTCACCCGGTCTATGGTATTTTGTTACAGCAGCCTAAACTAAGACACATATTCAGCTCCCACAGGTGTCTTTTATGACCAGGGACGTCTGTCTCATTTTTGTATCTGGTATTATGCCTGGCCACCTACGGGCACTGAACAAAGGGACAAACGTGAACCAGTGCCAGCTGGGTCTCAGGAACAGAAGCCGGGGAGGTCCTGGGCAAAACACGTGAAAGTGCTGTGGAAATCTGAACTCCATTTTAAGACCTAAAAGTAGAAATCAAAGATTTAAAAAGCCTCTAAACTCTGCATGTCAAAGCAATCTTTCCCTTGGAGTTCTTTTTTATGAGCTCAAGAAAATAAACCACAATTATGGATTTTTAAAAGAAAAAAAAAAGAGCCCTCGTTAATGTCATTGTCAAGAATCGAGCTTACTTAGAAATGAAAAATGTGTGCTTACAGTCACTGAGAGAGCCTGTCATCCTTCTATTATTCTTTACTTTTTAGGGACAGGGTCTCACTAGGTTGTCCAGGCTGGACTCAAACTCCTGGGCTCAAGCAACCCTCCTGTCTCAGCCACCTAAGTAGCTGGGACTACAGGCATGTGCCACTGCACCCTGCTCACCTCATTAAATTTAAAACATTTTTTTAAATTCCAGGCTCACAAAGATTAAATTCAGAGATAACATAAAATCTCATCAACTCCCTGAAAGATTTAAAATTTCAGGATGAAAATTATTTTCAGATAAAGATGGCCACATAGGCAATGAAAAACAAATGCTTTCCAAAATTTCAAGAGGTTTGAGCCTTGGGACCAGCCACCTATCTACGTCAGTCCTGTGACTTCCTCCTCAAAAGTTTCACTGTGGATGAACCTGATTCTATAGCTTCTGTGAGGAGAAACAAAGGAGAAATCTGGAAGCCCCTGCACCATCAGGAACTGTGCCGAACAGAGACACTGGTCAGCTTGATACATGCTGTCGAGGTGGGGGTGAGTTGAGAGCATGGAGAACTCTTGTGTTACGGTGAACAGCTCTGGGGGTATCTTCCTCTCTCTGCTGAGAATGAACCCTCCTGCAGGTGAACCCCATGACAGCATTAGAACCGTGCGACTCTGCCACCCAGCTACAGGGCTCAGGGCTGGGCACCTGGCCCAAGCTGGGTCAGTCAAGGCTCCCAGAAATCTGGAACTGGAATGCAGATTGTATGTCTAGGGTCCTCTCAGTAAGTCTTTTTTCTGCTTAAGCCAATTTGAAGTGGATCTCTGCTACTCTCAACCAAAGGACACTTGACCAAATCAGGAGTTCATCAATAAATCCAGGGTATGTTCAAGGAGCCAAAATCTAGCAGGCTTTTGGTTAGCGGTTATGTGTTCAGATTGTTTTGCTAGAGAAAGAAGTGATCTTAATATCTAGAATATTTAGAAGACTTATTTCTCCATCACTTTAAGAGGGCTGAGCTAATAGCACTACAAAGCCAACTTTCTCCAACAATTATCTTAAGAGCAATACCAACGATTAGCCTAGAAAATTATTGTATGTTTAAATGCAAATTTTACCCAAATATATTAATATCTGAAGTACCCAAAACAGATACCACATTTTTTTTTTCTTAATGTAAAGCTATGGTCATATGAGTAATCATTAATTGGACGTACCAAAACATCTTGTTTAGGGTTTTTTTATTATTATCATTTCTGGACACACTATTTTAATGGAGGAAACTTTGTACCTACTTATAATTCCAGCATATCTCATATCAAATAAAAAAGGCTGATATAAATTGAACAGCGGTCCAGTATGTATTAATATTGCATTGTACGTTAGCTTTAGTTTCACATATCTGGGGAAGAAGTCAGCCTTAATGATCTTTGTTTATGTGGTTGATAATGTAATCTGAAATTTATATCTATAAAAATGCTAAGTGTCTTTTTAGATCTCAATCTGCTTTTGCTTTTTGTTGTTGCTTTCTTTCCTGGACGTTGATGTTTTCACTGGGATAGATTTGATTAGATGCTTCCTCTGCTTTGTATGCACATGGTCTCCTGTAAGTAATGGCTGCTCTGACCTCTTTGAAAGTCAAGATGAACTCGATCTTTCCAGAGGCCTCAGCTAAAAGTATAGATCTCTTAGGTCAGCAAAAACTTATTCTTCCCCAAACTCCTTATGGCTCTGCCCCATTAAGCCATTACTAAGCCTACTAGAGGTTGTATTCGTAACATCCCTAAGTACAATGCACATGTGAAAAGTAAGGAGAGGGAATTGGTATTGATTTTTCCTATTTTATTTTATAAAACATTCCTGAGGTTGCAAAGACCCAGCCAGACATTGGCTTCTATTCTAAAGATCACCAAATATGCTCTGAGCCCCCAAAATTAATGTTACACCGTAAGTATCATCTTCGTGCAGGGCTGTCACTGACCTGTGTCTGGAAGTACAAATTAGAAAAAGTGAGCTTGTGCAAATTAGCAAAGGTGCCACTGAAGGCAGGCACTGCCTTCAGGCGCTGAGCTTGGCAAGTGGCGCAGGGCCGGATTCTAGGTCCCACGTAGCCTCTCAGCCACATTATGAGGTGAACAAACAGTATAACCATAGGCAGTGACTCTTCCTTTGTGGTTGAGAAGCTGTCTTTACACCTCCGTACATCTAGGCACTTAAGTGAGGTCGTACAATAAAAATGTACAATTTCTGCTAACCTGTGAACTTTAGAAATTAAAAAAGTCATGCACTTGTGAGATTGTCAGTTTTAAAGTTCTTTTCCAATAGACCCTGCACATAAACACAGAAGAGAAATAAGCAAGAAGTTATACTTTTAGTAGTTCTTTTTTAGGGGTAGGGTATGCACACATACAGTAAAGTGCATGAAGTGTACTAATACTAAATCTACATTTTGGTTTTTTTTACATGTGTATATACTCAATAACAGCCCCATTCAAGATATGGGATATTCCTAGCACCCTGCAAGGTTTCCTCTTAACATTGCCCAGGAAATCGCCCCTTCCCAAGGCAATCACTTTCTGATTTCCATCATTTTCAGCTCATTTTACCTGTCCTTGGACTTGATATGAACAATATCATACTATATATATTCTCTGTGTCTGACTTCTTCTGCTCAGCACAATACCTATGAGGTTCTTCCATGCTGTAGTATATATCAGCAGTGTGATCTTTTTTATTGCAGTGTAGAATTCCATCATATGATTATACCACAATTTATTAATTCTCTTCTCAATGAATATTTGGGCTATTTCTAATTTGGAGCTATTATGAATACAAATTCGGTGGTTTCTTTTAAATCAATGAACAAAACTTTATATTTTTACTTAACATTATTTTACAAAGAAGTTTGTTTACATAGTAAAATAATAGAGAAATGCAGTAAATTTTTAAAAAGGATAAAATAATATGCCTGGGGCAGATAAGCACAGTCTTTATAGTTGTGACAATCAGGTTTCAAGTTAGACTCTGAGCTTCCTGGAAGCCAAAACAAAAAGGGAAATATGGTGAATTATATCATTTTTGTAATAGGGAAAGAAATCAATTAGGGAAAGCAAAATTTGAAACCATTGTCACTAAGTTTCTACAGCTCTACAAGATACAGATTAACAGATTTCTAGATAAGTATTTCATATAGTGTCCATAAGACTTGATACCAACCCAGTAGGTTGTAAAACAATATCACAGTGGCATTGAATGTGGCTATGTACTTTGAAAGAGAGAAAAGCATATTAGAATATCATATACCCTAAGTCAGGGGTCACCAAACCAGGGCCCATTGACCAAATATGGCCCACCACCTGTTTGTATAAGTAGTTTTACTGGAACGCAGCCATGCCCATTCATTACATACTCTGACTGCATTCCTGTTAATAGCAGAGTCCAGGCCGGGGGCGGTGGCTCACACCTATAATCTTAGCACTCTAGGAGGCTGAGGCAGGAGGATTGCTTAAGCTCAGGAGTTCGAGATCAGCCTGAACAAGAGCAAGACCCTGTCTCTACCAAAAATAGAAAGAAATTGGCCAAACAATTAAAAATAGAAAACATTAGCCGGGCATGGTGGCGTATGCCTGTAGTCCCAGCTACTCGGGAGGCTGAGGCAGGAGGATCACTTGAGCCCAGGAGTTTGAGGTTGCTGTGAGCTAGGCTGACACCATGGCACTCTAGCCCAGGCAAGAGAGTGAGACTCTGTCTCAAAAAAAAAAAAAATAGCAGAGTCCAATCTGTTATTGCAACAAAGATCATCTGGCCCACAATGCTTAAAATATTTACTATCCAACCCTTCACAGAAAGTTCGCCAACTCCTGCCCCAAATTAGCAGTAGTAGAGAATTCCAGGTATTATGTGCTTCTTGGTTATTGTCGATGCCTTTGTGCAGTCTCACCTTCAGCACAGGTGGGACCTGTGACTGACTTCTAGCCAACAGAGTATAACAGAGGCGAAAGGATTTTGCAGATGAAATTAAGGACCCAAATCAGTGACTTTTATTTCATCAAAAGAATGATCATCCCAGATGGGCCTAGCTTCACTGGGTGAAAGTCCTTGGAAGAGAAATGGGCCCTCCCTGACGTCAGAGACTTCTCTCCCTTGCTGGCTGGAAGAAGCAAAGTGTGTGTTGTGATGGGAGCTCAGTGCCACAACCACAAGGAACTGAATTCTGCCAGCAACCAGGTGAGCTTAAAAGAGGACCCCCAAGTCTCGGATGAGACTGAAGCCCCGGCCAACACCTTGATTGCTGCTTTCTGACTCCCTGAAGCAGAGAATCCGCCAAGCTGTGACCGCACTCCTGACCCATGGAAACTGCGAAATAATAAGTGTGTATTGTTTTACCCACTAAGTTTGCAGTAATTTGTTGCACAGCAATAAAAATCTAATAAAGTTACCTAGTCTTCCCATTTTTTTGTACAATACAAATATTGTTTAAACAGGAGAGACTGTCACAGTTTTTATAAAGAGTTCTTAACTTTTTAGAAGTACACACTGAATTACCTAAGGTTAAAAATGACACAGTGCTGGGAGGGGACAATGGAACAATGCAGATGAGATGAGTTGGCATGTGCTGATAATTACTGAGACTAATCCATGGCTTTGTGGGGGTTTGCTGCTCTATCCCTTCTACTTTTGTATATATTTGAAATTTTCCATAATAAGCAAGTTTAAAAATTAGACTTGTACATACAGAATTAGTTAAAGGGATGTTTCTAGTTTCTGCTAGAGGGAAACAAAACAAGTTAAATGTCTAACACAGGGAACTCGTTAAATTAATCACTAAAGATCTGTGGTGTGTTTATGTGTGTCTTTAATATTGATTGCATAGAAAAATGGGACTGTTAACATTTTTCTATAGTTGTATTAATTGGATGTATAAATAAAATTCTTGTAAACAACCAAACAAAAAAAAAATCACAAAATGTATGCATTTTTAAAATGTTCACCTTAGTAAATTCAGCTCTTTCAGACAGTGACAGAACCCAGCATAAGTGACCCAGGGGAGGGGGCATCTCTTAACGGAAGCAGCATAGTGGGGGTGCATGCAGGAGGGGAGAGGGGGTCCTCCCTGCCCTGCACGGCTCTCTCAGTCTTCTGCTGGATAACAGGCAACTGTAAATCCACATGTTCCGTTAAGTCCCCAGACCTGCTTGGAACATGCGGGTAGAGAAGGGCAGACAGTCAAACAGGTAATTCAAAATCTTAGTGCATCTTAAATAAATATGATCATGATTCTCAAGAAAGATTCGGGCTGTGACCACCTTCAGAGACTTCCAGGTTTTACTTTGGCCCATATGGCCTCAGATTCATATTATCACTGAGTGATTTCTTCATTTTCCTAAAAATCATAAATTTCTCAGTACTACTTCCCTTCAGTTCCCTCTGTCAGTAAGGTCAGCGGACAAGCTATACCCACACCAAAATGGCTCTGGAACCCATATTTCACAATCACTATTCTGTTGAGGATTTTTGCATCTATTTCATTAGAGATATTGCTCTGTAGTTTCCTTTTTTTGTTGTGTCTTTTCCTGGCTTTGGTATCTGGGTGATATTGTCTTTGTAGGATGAGTTAGGGAGGAGTCTCTCCTTCTCAATCTTTGGGAACAGTCTCAGTAGGATTGCTATCAGTTCTTTTTTGAATGTCTGGTAGAATTCAGCTGTGAATCTGTCTGGTCCTATGATTATTTTTCTTGGGAGATTTTTTATTAGTGGTTCAATCTCAGTACTCATTATTGGACTATTTAGGATTTCTATTTCTTCTTGTTTCAATCTTGGGGAGGAATCTTCCATAATACCAGGAATTTATCCATTTCCTATAGACTTTCTAGTTTGTGTGCCTAGGTATTCATTGTCGTAGTCCCGAATGATCTTTTGTGTTTCTGTGGTATCAGTTGGGATGGCTCCTTTTTTAATTTCTGATTGAGCTTAATTGAATCCTCGCTCTTCTTTTTTTAGTTAATCTAACTAATGATCTATCAAGTTTATCTTTCCAAAAAACCAACTTGATCCTTTGTGTTGCTTTTTTTTTTTTTTTTGGTTTCAATTTCATTTAGTTCTTCTGTGATCTTTGTTATTTCTTTTCTTTTGCTAGCCTTGGGTTTTGTTTGTTCTTGTTTTTTTAGTTCCTTGAGGAGTGATATTGGATTATCAGGTTGTGATCTTTCTATCTTTTTGATGCAGACATTTAGTGCTATAAACTTACCTCTTAGTGCTTGCTGCTTTTTCTGTTTCCCAGAGGTTTTGATAGCTTGTGTCAATATTATCATTCATCTTGAAAAATTTTTAAATTTTCATCTTGATTTCATTATTGACCCAGAGATAATTCAAGAGCAGGTTATTAAATTTCTATGTGTATGTATAGATTTGAGATTTCCTCCTGGAATTGATTTCTATTTTGATTCTGCTGTGCTCTGAGAATACTTGGTATGATTTTGATTTTTTTAAATTTATTGAACTTGTTTTGTAGCCTAACACATGGTCTATCTTGGAGAATGTTCCATTTGATGATAAGAAGAAGGTATATTCTGCAGTTGTTGAGTAAAATGTTCTGTAAATGTCTGTTAGGTCCATTTTAAGTCCAGTGTTTCTTTGTTGACTTTCTGCCTTGATGATTTGTCTAGTGCTGTCAGTGGAGTGTTGAATTCTCCCACTATTATTATATTGCTGTCTTTCTCTTTCCTTAGGTCTAGTAGTACTTATTTTATGAATATAGTAGAATTTGTTTTATGCTGCAGTGTTAGGTGTACATATATTTAGGATTGTTATATCTTCTTGTTGGGTTGAATGCTTTATCATTGTATAATGACCTTCTTTGTCTCTTTTTACTGTTACTGCTTTAAAATCTGTTTTACCTGATATAAGAATAGCTACTCCTGCTTGCTTTGGTTTCAGTTTGGTTGGAATATTTTTTTCACTCCTTTACTTTGAATCTATAACAATCTTTATTAGTTAAGTGAGTCTCTTGAAAGCAACAGATATTTGGGTTATGTTTTTTAATATATTCCACCAGTCTATATCTTTCAAGTAGGGCATTTAGGTGATTTACATTCAATGTTAATGTTGATATGCGAGATACTATTCTAGTCATCATGGTAATTATTACCTAGTTGCTTTGTAGGTTATTCTCCAATGTATTAACTTTTTATAAGCAGTGTAAGTTTTACACTTCGAAGTATTTTTATACTGGTGAGTATCAACCTTTTGTTTGAATGTTTAGCACTTCTTTGAGCATTTTTTGTAGGGCTGGTCTACTTGTGACAAATTCCCTTAGCATTTACTTATCTGGTAAAGACTTTATTTCTCCTTCATTTGTGAAACATAGTTTTGAAGGATAAAAAATTTTGGCTGACAGTTTTTCTGTTTAAGAAAACTAAAGAGAGGACCCCAATGCCTTCTGGCTTGTAAGATTTACCGAGAAGTCTGCTGCTAGTCTGATGGGTTTTCCTTTGTAGGTTATTTGATGCTTTTGTCTCACTACTCTCAGGATTTTCTTCTTCATGTTGACTCTAACTCTCCTTCATAGTCTGACTATGTGCTTTAGTGATGATCTTTTTGCAATGAATCTCCCTGGAATTCTTTGAGCCTCTTGTATCTCAATGTCTAACTCTAGTAAGACCAGGGAAGCTTTCCTCACTTACTCCCTCAAATAGGTTTTCCAAACCTTTTGCTCTTTCTTCTTATCCTTCAGGGATACCTATGATTCTTAGGTTTGAGCATTTTACATACTCCCATATTTCTTAGAGACTTTCTTTATCTCTTAATTCTTTTTTCTTTATTTTTATCTGTCTTAATTCAAAAGCCTTGTCCTCAAGCTCTAACATTCATTATTTTGCTTGGTCTAATCTATCGTTGAAACTTTCCACTATATTTCATAATTTCCTAAATAAGTCTTTCCTTTCCAGAAGTTCTGGGGTTTCTAAAATATTTATCTCTTTAGTGACTTTTTCACTCATGTCCTGAATTTTTTTTTTTTTTTTTGGTTTCTTTGTGTTGGTTTTCAACTTTCTCTTGGATCTCAGTGAGCTTACTTTTGATTCATGTTTTGAATTCTGTATCTGTCATCTCAAAAATTTCCTTTTAGGTGAAGTCTGTTGCTGGAGAGTTAGTGTGATCCTATAGAGGTGTCAAAGCAGCCTGTTTTTTCACACTGCCAGGATTTTTATGCTGGTTCCTCCTTATCTGGAGAAACTATCACTTCTTGTTTTTGAATTTACTTTCATTTAACTGGTACTTTTTTATTTATTTGGATTTTTTATTTTGTTTTGTTTTTCCCCTTTGAGGGTGTGAGTACATTGTATGTTGTGTTTGGTTGTTTGGCTTTGACTTGGGGTGATTTCAGGGAGCCAAGGCTCCATATGAGTTCCTTGGTTATGTATAGCCTTTGTGCAGTGGACTTCTCAGCTGCTGATTATAAAAGAGATGTAGTCAGTATTCAGGGAGGCTCCCTACCTTCCACAGTACTAGAATTGCAGATGTCTCAGGAAGCTTATGGCAGGAAGTATTGAATTGGGTTGTACATTTCAGCCTCCAGGGCCAGTAGGTGGCACTTATGGGTAAGTCCCAGCTGTAGCAGAAGCTAGAGAGTAGGTGATTAAACTTTACTGTGAAGGGTTCTCTATTGTATCAGGCGATGGACTAGTCTGTGGTGGAAAAGCAATCCAATTCCCTACCACTTCCCTGTCCTGAAGTTCGCGATTCTAAGTTCAAACTCTGTCATCTATTTCCAGGCCACACTATTGCTGAGCTATGCAGAAAAATGCCTTTGCAACAGCTCTCTGCCCAAATGGTTTCAGAGCAGAACTTCTTCTCTAAGCTCAAAGCAGATAGTTTAGCGGCTCACCAGTTCTCCTCTGCAGGGAGCACTGCTGCTCTGTGTAGAGAGGGGGAGGTGCACTGCCTTTCAGCTTGTGCAGGTGAGCACCCACTGTGATGTTCCAGCAATTTGGGTCAACCAGACCTAAGAGCCCTGGGGAAGTGTACAGGTGCCAGCATTGGTGGACTAAGTCAGGTAATTCCCAGTCCCCAGGCCTTTGGATGGTGTGCTTGAGTCCTGGAGGGACCAGGCTCAGACTGGACTGGTGAACTTGTCTTCTAGCCTCCTTGAGTTCAGGTGCTGGCTGTGATGGGGAGGGATGGGGTGATGGCCCAGTCCGGAAGAATGCTCAGGGAGGGGAAGGACAGATGCACTGGAGCCTGCCACCAGGCAGGGTGGGCCCATCTCGGTGGGATTGGTGGAGGCAGACAGCTGTGGGGCACACAGGCTGCTCATACTGCCCTCCCTCATCAGTGACAGCGGTCTCTGTTTTTTGGGGACACAAAAGAGGTCAGGTTCTCAGCTCCCTCCTTGGCCCTGCAGCAGCAGAGGTGGTAGAAGACACTCAAACTGCTGTGTGTGGGGTTCCCAGAACAGCTACAGTCTTCCACTGAAATGCTCAGGCAGGAGAACGACAAACACTCGCCTCCAGGGAGGGTAGTCTCCTCCCAGTACAGGCAGGCAGCTGGGGTCGAGGACTGTTCATCCCACTCTCCTCAGCAGAAGAGACAGTAGGTTTCGTCCTTGGGGTGCACAGAAGTGCCTGGATTCCCAGGTTGCCCCCAGCCAAGCTACAGCAGAGGCAGCGGAGGAAGCTCAGGCCACTGTGTGCTGGGCTCCCAGAAGGGCTGCAGTCCTCCGCGCAATGCGGCAGGGGAGGGGCAGCCATGCCAGGGACTTGCCTCCGGGAGGCTGGCTGCTGGGGGCATGGATCGTTCACCCCACCCTCCCTCAGCTGCGGCTGCAGTTTCCGTCTCTGCGGTGCACGAGCGTGCCTGCTCCCCCTCCCTCCCTCCTTCCGTGGCCCTGCAGTGGTGTAAGCGGTGGCCCCGGAGCAGGACACAGACCTCTGTGGGCTGTGACCTCTGAATGTCTCAGGGTTCCAAAGCCTGTGGGACTTCACCTAAATCCCAGCAATGCTTCTGCACATCCCCTGGGCAGCTCCTTGCCTCAGTCTGGGGTCCCATGAGGGCTCTCCCATGAGGAGAACCCCCAGGGGTTCTCCTGCTGCTAGGATCTCAAATGTCCCTGGCGGAAAGGGAAACCCAGAGATCTCTCACACTTTCCCCATGTCAGGGAGCTTCTCCTGTCTTCCCACCAATCCCGGCCGAGCACGGTGTCTGTCCTCATTCTTCCTTACTTTTTTGGCTCTATCATTTTTCTGTTGGCATTTCATATTCTTTTTTCAACTGTCTATTCGAAGCGTGAAAGTCTCCCCAAGTATGATTTCTTTCCGTGGAAGCGGAGCACACTAGCTGTATCTAGTCAGGCATCTTGAACTGGAACCCAGGATGACAATTATTTTGAAGGACAGGAGAGTGGCAAGGATGGGGACAGTGATGAAGGGGGTCTTTGAGGGTGCTGGATACAGCTGTGTCTTTGAGTGGCAATTACACAGAAGTATTCACATTGTGATCATTTATTGTGCTATTTTACAGCTATAAAAAGAGATGTCCACTAAACAGCAATACCAAATATTATAGACATCATATCACATCACTAATAATCTTAAAAGGAGAAAAAGAACTGACGTTATTAAGCACCAAAGATGTTTCCAGAAATGTTCTCTGTACCTTACATACATTGACTTCAGTAATTTTCTCAGTAACTCTTCACAATAGGTATTATTATTAATCCCATTTTATAAAAGGAGGAACTAACACTCAGAGAACTTAAGTAATTTGCCAAAGGTTGCAAAGTTTGAGCCTAGATTCAAATCTGGGATTGCTTTGCTCTAAAAAAAAAAAAAAAAATGGCATAGTTGTTCCACCACACCCCACATAATTCCTTGCATGCCCCTGGGCTATTAGTGCATTTGACTTTTACCAGTAAAACAATCTCATAAAACTTGCGCCCTCATAAATATCTCATATAAACAAAGCAGCCTGAGGTGATGTCTTAGGAAGATTATTGTACTGTGCTCTGTTGCCATTTACAACCCAGAAAATGTCCCACAGCCTTTAGTCTTAAAAAGAAAAAAACAGAAGTGCAGGTTCCCCGATTCCCAAGTAACATTTAATTGCCCGTGACAGCCAGAATATGGCCAAACCACCCCCTGAGAAGCCCTCTTGCAAAGGGGCAGCTAACAAGGCCAAGTTACTCTCTTAAAACATTTCTTATTGTACCTGTTTTATTATTCATATACTTTTAATAGCATCTCAATGATTGTTTTATTGGCCTACTATAGCTTAAGTTAATGCTAAAGACATTACAAGTAGCTCCCTTTTAAATTTTTAACCAGAATAAAAGTTTACAAAAAGCACATATGCGTCTCAAACAGTAGGACCTTGCATCCAAACACAGACAGTTTTACAAAGCAGCTCACAGGTAGCATGGGGCCCCACCAGTACTCAGTGCCTGTTACAACCACAGCAACTAAAGCCTTGGCGACTATCTACAGCCAAGTACGTGATGTTTTCTGTCTTAAAGGCCATTTCCAGGAAGTATTATAGAAGATGATGAAGAAAAAAAGCACTTTCTTTTTCTCCTTTTCATTAGACAAGAAAACCAAATGGATCAGCAGCTGGGGAGGGGAAGCACCAAACAGAACACTCTAAGTATCAACATTATGCAACCATGGAGTAAGTCTACTGAAGCTACTAAAGCTGATGCGCTTAGTTTAGAAAAGGCTAATGGTTGTCTTTTATAGAAGAGAAATGAGTTTTGTTAAATGGATCAGTAGCGCTAATACACTAATAATTGAACCATAAATCTTTCCAGCTGTCCCATCAGACATACCCTATCATGTACACGATGATGAATTTAATACCTCTGCTTTTATATATAAGAACTAATAGCAGAATCTCTCCCAAATCTAGATGGTTGGGCTCCTGAAAAATCTTCCTGGTAGGAGAATTCCCAGCTGTAAAACAGTCAGACCCTTTGAGAAAAGCAGGATTGAGTGAATAAGGGCCTGAGTGAATCTTTCATAAATATTTTTAACTTTACTGATATACAATGTTAAAGCCAGCCAGCGCATGGTAGTCAATAACATTTTTACACATCTTAAATTAGTAATAATGGCCTCTCTGCAATTGATCTTCATTCCCTGTCTCTTGGCTTCATTGATATTTATTGAGATCTCCTTTCTTCAAGTTTCAAAAGGATGCTTTTTCAGATAAACTACAGGCTAAGAGGCAGATTTTGCTGTCTTTAGTTTTCTAGCCAAATGCATTTCTATCATTCAGATTTTACAATTCAGAGCTGCGTCCACTCCCCTCCTCCAAACAGCTACCCCGCCCTGGTCTTAGAAATGCGAAGATTTGTTTTTTAATAGGAAACACCTCAGCTAACTTTAATTAACTTATGCTTCCCAGCTGAGTAGATTTTCTTTATTCCTCCCCAATCTTAGCATTATCACTCTGAGGTCAATATACTCATTTCCTCTCCTGCCTCCTCACCATACCTCCTTCTGTTTCCTTCTGCCTCACTGCAAAAACTCCAGCTTCACTTACTATGATGGTGAGTTTCATGTGTCAACTTGGCTAGGCTACAATATCCAGTTAGTCAATCAAATGCTAATCTAGGTGGTGCTGTAATTAGTAAATTATTTTGTAGTTGTGGTTAACATCTGCAATCAGTTGACTTTAAATAAAGGAAATTATCCTTGGTGTGAGTGGGCCTCATCTAATCAGTTGAAGTCCTTAAGAGCAAAATCTAAGGTTTCCTGGAAAAAGAAGAAATTCTGCTTCAAGCCTATAGCATCACTGGGTGTGGTAGCACACACCTGTAGTCCAAGAGACTCGTGGGGCTTGAGCCCAGGAGTTTAAGACCAGCCTGGGCAACATAGTGAGATCCCATCTCTTAAAAAAGGAGGGGTTAGGGAAGACTATAGCATCGACTCCTACCTGAGCTTCTAGCCTACCAGTCCGCCGTACAAATTTTAAGTTTTGAATTTGCCAGTCCCTACAACTGCATGAGCTAAGGCCTGATATACCTACCTTCCTACCTTCTCTAATCCTGCGGCTGCTAATTATCTCAAAACAAGGGACTCATGAGTCACCCATCTCGGAAAGGGAATCTCCCAGTTATTCCATAGAAAATTTTACATACATACTAATATTCATGGAAGGGGAATTTTAAGTTGTGTAGATATTGCTATAATTTAACATCATTTCTTCCATTTTCCAGACCACATCGCCTCATTACTCGATTGTAAGCGAACATTGAGAAAACTGTGGCACTCAGTTGAGAAAGGGTACCGATTCCGCCAGAAATCTGTTTTCTACCACCAGAGTTGAGCACATCTGGAGAATCCAAACCCACTTCCTCAGTCTGAAGAACAGTGAAAAAACCAGACACAGCTCTAGGGCTGCCCTGCCAATAGGCCTGAATTTACTAGACTCAGGGTGATGCTGCCAGAGCTACAGCCCACACTCCCGCGGTTCCAAGGAACTCAGCGCTCCTGAGGACCTCCCGCTTGACGTGAGCCCAGAGGACCAGGGCAGGCTGTGCAGCTACTTCCCACAAGAATGACCAATTACCAAGCACATCTCCGGCTTGCTCTCAGAAACCTACATAACACGCGGCTGTGCAAGCAGAGGTTGTATTTTTCTAGCCTTTGCAGGGGGAACAAAATTATAGACTTTAGAAATCTAAACCCCCTCTGTGAAGTTAAAATATTTCCTATAGGAGAGAAAGAAAATAACCCAGAAACTCCATATTGCTTGTGAGTCAAGCATTTTATCCAAAGTTTTGTTTCTATTTCTGAGAAAGTCCTTTTCTTCAAAATGCTTGAGGCTACTAATCAGAAGGGAAAGGACAACACAAAACTTTGCTTATTTCCAACAGAAAAATGCTTACAAATAATCATAATTACCATGGCATTGGGATGGATGCTTATTGCTTCAAAAACCCACCAACGATAAATATTATTGAGACCATGTGCCACATGACTTGTTGGGACTTACAGCCAGAAACTGTCATTAGAGTCCTTTATGGGAGAACCACTGGCCAACCCAGTCAACTAAAGGATCCTTTGTAGAACTGGCCAAATTGAATACTGGTGCCACAGATCAATGAATAAGGAAGGAAACCTTTTTAACTTGTTCCCATCATTGGTAAGAACCAAATATCACAGAGAAACAGGGCAGAGTGGAGGTCTCATGACCTTTCAGTCCTCTGAGGATAAGAGCGCCACATCAGTGACCGCCCCTCACAAGCACCCAAAACGCCAACGCCACCTGGCTTGAGACCTGCGACCTCTGCAGGGCCCCTGAGAAGGGGAGTTTCTGTGCCCTGGGCAGATCTGTCCCTGGTGGGGGGAGCAGGGAGATGCTTAACCCCCGTCCTGTGACTATCGTGAGAGCTATAGGGAAAGGAAGCACAGGGCTCCAGCAGAAGACGTCTTGGGTCTCGTGCGGCATTTACCTCCACCATTTGTCATCAACTGAAAGAATCTCAATTAGAAACAGTTAGGAATCAAACTGGCTTGCAGGAGGCTGAGGAAAGCACCATGCAGAGATTAAAGGCAATTACATTTTTGAAAAGCCCTGGGCCTTGAGCAATGCATGGAGAATGATTTATTGGGATCATGACCATGAGTGAAACATTATGCTTTGTTATACAAACATGGATAAGTTGAGCTCCCCAACTTATATCTGGGCGGGCGGTGAGGGGAGAGGACCGACAAGTCCACAGTTAAAAGAAGCTGGGGAAAATTTGCTTAATTGAGGAAGACAAGCCTGTAGAAACTCACAGGTGGAAACAATCTCAACAAGGAGAATTGAAACTGAATTTGGGTAGTTTCTCCTAGAAACTCAAAAGGAATGAAGTTTAGAGGAAACTTGGAACTCAGGGAAGAAAAGAAATGGAAAGAACTTACCTAGAAGGGAAAGTGAACCCAACCTCATGGCAGCAGGCAGAAGCCCCAGGAGCAAGGCAAGACTGAGTTGTGGCCCCTGCTGTCCTCCAGCCTTCAGCAAAAGCCTGACACACAGCAATCCGCTACAGAGCACTTTGGGACAGAGAAAGGAAAGGACTGGGTCAGTGCTTGGGGCGAGCAAGACAGAAGAGGGGTGAGAAAATCTTAGAAACTGTATTTGAAGGATTGTATTTGAATAATAAAGAACCAGAGACCAGAGGACTTGGCAACATCTGAGTTCCACACAAAAAAATGGTAAAGTAATAAATTTTAAAATGACAGTGGGAATGCAAAGGGAGGAAGTGGCTTTGACATTCTGTAGCACTGAGCTAGCGAATGAACCAGGACCCGTGCTTTCCCTCACAGCCTGCCATATCTGCTAGACCCTCTGCCTACAACACCTTCTCAGGCTTCGGCCAAACGCTACCTCTTTGGGAAGTCATGACTCTTCCAGGCAGACTTAGCCACTTGGCTTAGGAAGTTCAGGCTGCTATACCAAATGACCACAGGCTGGGGGTCTTAAACAGTAGGAATTTATTTCTCCCAGTGCTGGAGGTCCCCAATCAGGGTGCTGGCACGGTCACAGCCAGGTGATGGCCCGCTTCCTGCCTCATAGACGGCCCCTTCCCCTGTGTCTTCACGTAGTGGAAGGGACAAGCTAGCTCTCTGCAGTTTCTTTATAAGGACATTAATCCCATGCGTGAAGCCTACACTCCCATGACCTAATCACCTCCCAAAGTCCCCACCTCCTAACGCCATCACATTGGAGGTTAGGGTTTTGACATATGAATTTTGGGGGGACACAAACATCCCAACCAAAGCAGCACTCCTCTTACGCACTCAGGTGCTTAGCTCAAAATTAATTCCATTATCCAACTGCCTGACAAATGCTTATGCACTGGACAGTCTCCTCACTAGACAATAATCTAGACTCCACAATAGGGGCTGTGTGTCTTTTCACCTGTGTCACGTCAATGCCACCACGTTAACCAGCACATAGCCAGTGCTTAACCAAAGTTCTATAAATCAGGGGCAGGCACGGGTGAGGGGAAGATTTCAACTGGACTGTGATGATGTTTATGATTTAATTGAACAGAGGGAGATCAAAGACATTCCAAGAAAGGGGAACATAGGAAAAAAGGACAGAAAAGGAATGGCCTTATTAAACGTGGTGGCCAGAAAATTCTAAAATCATACTGAAAGCAAGGAATTTAAGGAATTGTTAAGAGAAATTTTTTAAAAACTATGAACTCACAAGACAAATAGAATTAGAGATGCCAATGTAAGAAATAGACGAAGAAGTTAACGTAGCTGAAAAGGATGAAGACCAAGTGCCTCGAGAGGGGGACGCCAACGAGCCACAAGAAATGCGCGTCTTAGAAGTTCACGCCTGAGAGAGAGCCTGGGACCCGAGGCCCATGGTGTCATGGGCCTAAAAACAGGAAGGTGGTTTGAGTCTGAATATGGAGCTGCTGGAGCCTAGAACCCCTTCCATCCAAGTACCCCAGGGCGCCACTATGTCCCACCTTTGGCAAGAGAATAAAATATTGTTCTACAGAGATTCTGAACCAGAGTCTCCCAACCTAGGACACCAGCCCCTCAGTGGACACGCTGTGTGCTCTTTGATACACTATACATCAAGCACATGTATGCCATATACTTCCAGCCCCCACACGTATACCAGCTCCTTCAACAACTCCAGCCCCAGATCCCGAGGATCCCCCAGTGGAAAAGTCAGGGGTGGGGAGCTGACCACCAGTAGGACCCACCAGTTGCCAAATCCACCCATGCACCCAAGTCCACCCAGAAGTTTTAATCACCTTCCTAGTGACTCATTGTTAAATAAAATTTTTGAAATCCAATGCTCTCGCTTTGTACCCCTTTTAATACAATCTAATTTATTTACACCATGCCAATGCCTATTAGTTTTAAAACATTGTTTAAAGACCATAAGCAAACAGAGAGGACATCCAGAGGACACAGGAAAAGCCTGACCCAAAACCATGTATTGTGGGTCAAGCATCCCCAGAGAGAAGCGCAGAGCTAGAGTCCCAGTAAGAGCAGGAGGTAGTCTGGTTTTCAATAAAGAAATTCCTGTAATTCTGTTTTTAAACCAGAGTTTGCTTTCCAAAGAAATTTAGAAAACCTCTACAGAGATTATAAGAGAACTTCTGGGTAAAGATGAGAGACTGATACTCTCCAAATTCTTGATAAAGCAAAATAAAGACATTTTTAAATCAAAAGAAAATGTTATCCAAATTCAAACCAAGGAAATGTGATATAACTTCCTGCCCTAGATTTCAAAACTGGCAGCAAATGAAAGGAATGGAAGATTCTCAAAAGATTTACAGAATCTCTAGGAATAGGGAAAAATTGGGGAAAATGTTCCCAATTCTTTACTCCCTCCCATTTCTAGAATTTTATATCTTTGTCCCTTGCCATATGACGTTGCTGTACCTACCACTAGAGTTAGGCTTGGCTGTGTCCCTTGCTTGGGCCAATAGAAAGTGTTAGCAGACATGATGCAAAGCGTGCTTAACTGTGGTTGAGTAACTGGCTGGACTTGGACTTTTATGCTGTTGTGACCCCACCGGGCAGTATCTGCCTTCCATCCTGGGTCCCAGAGTGAAGACAGGGAGCATCCCTGAGTCAGACGCAAAGCCTGGAGTCCAGTCTGGCCTAGCTGAGCCCAACCTCGACCAGACAAACTATCGCTTACCTACAGACTCCAAAGCATGGAAATAAGCATTTGTTGTCATAAGCCACTGAGATTTTACAGTTGTTTCTTGCACAGCAAAAACTATTTTCAGGCTCCTAATTTAATTCTCATCTTTTGGAAGCCACATTAGAGAAAGGTGAGTAGACAAAATTCTCAAATTCTCACTTAGATAGCAGATTATACATGCTATTTGGAGAGAAGCGTATTGAGTGGAGGTACAGGCAGCCCAGGAGAAGGGAGAGAGGAAATTCTCAAGAGGATTTGCACTGCCTGCCACTACACGATGTCAGGACCTCAGAACAGGCAAGGTAACCGCCCGGGTCTCCACGGAAGGGTGTGCACAACCGCAGCAGGAGTCTGCTCCACCACCCCAGACACACACGCTGCCCCCGTGTTCTGGCTACACAAAAGTAACAAAAATGCACAGAAGATAATACTCAGCAAGTCAGAGAAAAAGACAAACAAGTCTTACATAAGGTAGAAAGTTTGAGAAAATGCATTTATACTATATCATATTGACTAGAAAGTGGACAGAGAGGTTCATGCCAAGCTTGGCCAAGATAAAAAGAAGGGGTGTGTCACCTAAGCCAACACTAAAGCACAGGGAAAAATACAAAGAAGGAGAGGGACAGAGGGAAGGAGAGAGGAAGAGAGAAGGAGAGGCAGACAAAGAACACAATGGAAAAGAAAATATAAACTGAGGAAAAGAAGACCCATTCCCTGTGGATGCTTCTTGCTATGAAGGAATGTAAGAAAAACATGAATTTAGTCAAACAATAATTCAAAGTCCAAATGAATAAGTAATGAGTGAAGTGTAAGGGAGGATTGTGGAACTAAGGGAACAAAATAGGAACAAAAACAGCATCATTATGGAAATAAGGAGTAGGAATGGTGAGGAGAAGAAGAAAACAACCAAAATCCAAATTATCAACAAAAGATATAGGCTTGAGTTCATCGTAGCAATAAAAACAAAGCTATAAAAGCGATTGAGAGGATGATACCAGAACAAAGACAATAATGTGTGTTTTTAAGATAAAAAACTTGGTAAATGGCTGGGCGCAGTAGCTCACGCCTGTAATCCTAGCACTCTGGGAGGCCGAGGTGGGTGGATCGCTCAAAGTCATGAGTTCTAGACCAGCCTGAGCCAGTGCGAGACCCCGTCTCTACTAAAAAAAAAAAAAATAGAAATGATCTGGACAACTAAAAAAATATATATATATATAGAAAAAATTAGCCAGGCATAGTGGCACATGCCTGTAGTCCCAGCTAGTCGGGAGGCTGAGGCAGAAGGATCGCTTGAGCCCAGGAGTTTGCAGTTGCTGTGAGCTAGGCTGACGCCACGGCACTCACT
>CAUYSK010032317.1:0-11089 GCA_963575035.1 Avahi laniger
AATCTGTTAAACTAAGTGACATAAGTGCAAAGACTGTGCCTATGTTGAGCACTGTTGTATCTGCAGATCTTAGCATACACTGGTGCTCAATAAAATGTGTTGAATGAACAAGTGGATAAATGGATGGATGGATGGATGGATGGATGGATGGATGGATGGATGGATTCTTCAGTGGATAAATGGATGGATGGATGTTTCAGTATGTTAATGGATCAACGGATGGATGGAGGAATAACAGGTCCTTGTTCTTTTATGGCCTCAATTTTTTCAAATGCATGTGACATGTCAGGACTGTTCTCTCAGAAGCTAGGAGTAAAAGTGACAGAGGCAGGGAGTCAACTGTGTGATCTACAATCCCGACCAACAAGAATGCTGGCCAGCCTCTGCTTGGGTCCTTGGACTCCTGCTGTGACAGGGACCCCATCCTCCCTCGGTGTCCATGTTTGTATACTTCAATTGGAGAGAACCTCAATGTTATGAATCTAAATTGGCTCTTTATTATTTATGCCCATTAGTCCCTGAGGCCACATAGATCCTGTCCGCCATTTCTCCTTCCAGAAAATAAAATTTGCTTCCTTTGACTTGCCTTAGTTAGGGTCAAAAAGGTACATGGTGGCCTGCCTTCCTCCTGTTGGTTGGTACCACTCTGGCCGCCAGCAGACAGTAGCACTCCCGTCTCTGGCGCCAGCCGTCACAGGAACACAGCTGGCTCTGCAGACTCCTGCTGGGTGCACCCGAGTGGCAGTTAAAAAAATCATCTTTGATTTGATTTGCAAACTGAGCCGAGTCATTGAGACAAAATAAATTCGGAAACCCATAAAGCCATTTGCAGAGTTGCTTTGCAGAAGACAGCCACAGTTTTAATCTAGTAAACACTCTCTAAGGAGCCCATTACAACAACCCCCTTGGAGTAGGAGCTGAAAGCCAAACTCCAGAATAATGAAGGGTGGATAAGGGGCCAGTGCCACCCATAGTTCTGTTCTGCCCGGTGGTGGTGATGGACTAAAACCTTTGTCCCAACGGCGACAGGCAAGAGGCTTGGGCTATGGTCTTGTGTAAATGTGCCTTGTTTTTTATAAGGGCTAAGCTCGAGGTAAAGCATTTTATCCAGCACTTTCTCTTTTCTCTCCACAGTGGATTATTACTCCTACAGGGACTGAGAGGGACATTAAATGGCCATTTTCCAGTGAGATGCCCTCATCTTACCAATGCTAAGACTGGGGCCCAGAGGGGCAGTGATATGTCCAGGGCTTTTTTATCTACAGAGTAAAAGACAGACCACAGGTGATGTGAGAAGCCAAGTTCATCTATAGGAATCATCTGCTATTGGTAGGAAATCCCCACCCCTGTTGATACAATTCTAGATGGAAGAGTGTGTCTTATATAAAATTTCCTTGAGAGGTTGCAAGGAATGATAGAAAAGGAGACACACCTGTATTCAAATCCTGCCTCCAAAGTCAAGCTTTTTGACCT
Source organism: Avahi laniger (assembly GCA_963575035.1). Classification (NCBI taxonomy): domain Eukaryota; kingdom Metazoa; phylum Chordata; class Mammalia; order Primates; family Indriidae; genus Avahi; species Avahi laniger. Next base: position 1,474 of record CAUYSK010032317.1, read on the forward strand.
TGGACAAGTCACTTGACATCTGTGAGTCTATTGCTTCACTTTGAAGCCTGAGATCCTTAGTTGTTTCCTACTAATTATTCAAGAACATAACAGATGATAAACAATGTGAGTTTCCTTCCTTCCTCCTTTCTGACTGATTCTCTGATGTGAGATTTGGACATGCTGACCTACTAAGCACAGGTCCTCTCTCTCAGTGCCCTAAGGAAGAAAGGCAAACCTGGACTGCAGTCACTTCCCACACAGGTCTACAAATCTGCCATTTGTCACATGGACACAGGCTAGATCGAATGTGCAGAAACTGAGAGTGGACGGGGATGGTGCTGCCTCAGCTGTCAGCACTTGACCTTTTCATCTGCAGGTCGTTGTGTTGAGATGACATTCTGCACAGCAATAGTGTGTTTATTGGCCACATACAGCATTGTGCTCATTCATCCGCTAGCCTTGACTCTGGCACTGTCCTTTCCTCGTCACCTGCCCAGCAATTTCAGGAGGGACCCAGGACCACAGCACCCCCAAACCTAGCTGTGGCAGCTGGGATAGAGCCACAGTGAGGGAGCACTGTGAAAGGAACAGCTGTAGTGAGGTAGTCTGTTGAAAATCTCTTGGATGATGTTCAGTCTTTAGAAATCCCAGAGGGGGAAGCTCAGAGTGCATGGGTGGAGGGTTGGGAAGGGGAAATGCTGTCCTTCCCTAGCCAAGTCCAAGGAAGTAGAATTTGTGAGAATTACACAAATGTAACAGATTCTTGACAATTGGCCCCCTTTGCTCTCACCCAGTGTCTCTGAGGTCCTAAAATGTCAGTGCAATAGTACAGATTTTCCTGAAGATTTGGTGAGAAGATGGAAGAAGAGAACTATATCATAAGTATACCATAAAATAACTGAAGATGACCATCACATATCCCAACCCTGTCTTTAATATATGTCTTGTTACAACCGCTGGTACATCTCTCTAGTCTTCTTCTGTCCTTCTCCTACCCCATATTCTCTACATTTACTCAAATTTCTCCCCCCACTCACACACACACAGACACACACACACACCTCCCTTCACCATACCCTACTCAGGAAGACAAAAATTGGCATGACAGAGACCAAAAAAACAAAAGTGAAGACCCACTATTATCTTTCAAGCACATACCTGGGGAGTCCCAACCCATCCCTCTCTGCTAGAGAAATAAGGATTATCTACTCAAAACCTGAGACACCTGAGTTGACATTAGCTCAGATCTGTTATTCCCTTATTCCAAGAGGCAAAGAAGGTGCATCTTATAAAGAAAAAAGGAAGCCTTTTAAAATCAGAAGTCAGGAAAGGGGGATATTTAGGGTAGGCTGGAAACAAGGGTTAGAAATAAAGAGGTTAAAGCTCCATTGGAGATTTTGAACCTCACTAATGAGATTTCAATGTTGTGTTTGAATGAGGGGAGGAGGAGCTTGCAAAAATTAACCACCTGTTGTATGCCAGTCATAGGCCTGTGTGTACGAACGTGAGGTGACAATGAGATGATACAAGTAAATCCTGGCACATATTACACACTAAACAAATAGTGATCATAATGATTACTCTCAAGAAATGAGGGCAAATAGGCTCAAAAGTGTTAAATAAAGAGTGCAAGGCCCCTCAGAATTGCAACTCAGATTTGACTCCATGGCACCACTTTGAATCTCATTAATAGCATTGACTTGATGAAATTCTCTGGACAACTGATGGGATCCCCATTTTCTATTTGTTAACCCCTTCCCACATCTCTTTTCCAGCAATGATTGACAATAAAAGTTTTAGGGTGTGATGGTCTTTGGACTATCTCCAGGGATGTCCAAGCTACGTCCTGAAATCTGGAGCAGAAGGTGAGGTGGCTCAAGGAACCTTCAGCTTTCTTCATTTCCACAACATATTGAAGCTAATAAACCAAAAAATTAGTTTGTCTTCAAGGTTGCTCCGGGGCCATCTGTAGCCCAGCGGCATCTCTCCGCACTCAACATTCATTGCTTTAGAAGGAAAAAGAGCCTGAAAGGACGTCTGAGGCACTCAGCATTCTGAGCTCCTTTTTCTTTTCATGGCCTCAATAAATACCCATAAATTCACTGAACAGGCCCTGAAACTGTGAAGAGATAGAGATACTCTCCAGTAGAAAAAAAAGGGGGGGATATGGCAGGGGGACCAGGTAATACAGGAGAAAACAAGAGACCTCCACCTCTTCTCTGGCTGGATTAGTCAAGATAGACTAGGCTTTGCTGCAACAAGAAATGAATACCCAAATTTCAGTAGCTTATTTGTTGCTAAGCCATCCGGAATACATGTGGCCTCAAAGGAACCCTCAGCAGGGGAAGAGAAAGCATGGAGGTGGAAACTCGGATCTTAAATATCTCACTTGGAAATGACTCATGCCACTTCCACTTACCTAGCTTTGATGAGGACTAGTCACATGACAGCCTGACTGCAAGTTGGGACTCTTTTGTGTGCCTAAGACGCAGAAGTGGACGAGACACTGGCAGACACTAGTCATCTCTATCATGATATATAGATAAAAGTAGGATCTTTGTCTACTTCTGCTTCCCTTTGTGTTCTGCTGAGACCCATGATCCATCTCTTTATCTTCTGCTGCTCCACTCACTAGAAAAATCTCTCCCCATCCCTGCACCTGTCCAGCTGTCCTCTGTTCCTACCTCCTGGTAACTGAGTGTCACTGCTAAGCAGAGCATGGGGTGTAGCCCTGGAGGGTAGAGTGGGGAGGCCCCTCCCGTGGGCCTGCCAGCAGAACTAAGGTTTTCATTGATTTTCATTTGATCCTTAAAATAACTTCATGAGATACTTACTAGTACCCCCACTTTATAGGTAGAGAAACTGAAATTTAGAAATGTATATAATTTTCCAAGGGACACAGCTAGTAAGTGAAGAATACTGAACCAGAGTTTCATGTGTTCATTTCATTTTCAATAGACATTTATTGAGTGCAACTTGGTATTGATATGTGACCCCATGTTCCCTAGAAATTAAGAACTTCATCTTTGGATCTGGACAGTCTTCGATTCTAGGTGGGAAAATATACTCAACTATTCTGTGCCTCAGTTTCCCCATTTATAAGCCAATGACGATAACACCACTTACTTCACAGGGCTAATATAAGAATTTAATGAGCTAATGTATCCAAAGTGCTTGGTGCAATGCCTGGCTTATAATAAGCACTCCACAAATAGTAGCTTATGGGAGCACCAACCAATAAATATATGAATGCAGTACAATAAGGGCTATGATGAAGGTAAATTCAGGACGCCATTGTAGTGCAGAGAAGGGAAACATAAATCAACTAGGGTCTGCTTTCTCAGAGTGTGTGGTCACTGAGACAAGTTGCAAAAGAACAGTGACAATTACATTGAACAAGATTCAAGAGTAACGAAGAAAGGTCTTCTAAGCCAAGGGGATAGATACGCAAATCATTGACTACAAGAGCACTGCTGGTGAACTTGAATGGGCCAAGGCAAAGGAATGATGGCCAGCAGGCCAGTGGGATCAACGTTTGGAGTGGTCAGAGATGAAGCTGAAACAGCAAGCAGGGCCAGGCCACCCAGGGCTCTGTGTAGCCCCGGGGTGCGTGCGTGTGTGCGTGTGTGCATGTGTGTATACATATATGAACTTTGTCCTGAGATACTGGAGCCCTCCGAGGTGCTTAAGCAGACTGTCTTTTGTGGGAAGGACACCCCGGTTGTAGTTTAGAAGATGGATAGGCAAAGCGGGACTGAGCCAGGGAGAAGGCTGCAGAACTGGAGAACAGTGAAGAGTCTGTTGGAGGGGGCCAGGTGGGAAACCATGAGTCATCTCTTCTCTCAAGCCTTCTGTTTCTTTTTCTGACACGTGAGCTCAACAGTCCTTGTCTTGCCTGCCTTGAAGTGTTGGGGGGAAAAAAGATTCAAAAGATAGCTACTTAGAACAGGAGTTAGCAAACTCTTTTGTAAAAGGCCAGATAGTAAATATTTTCAGCTTTGCAGGCCTTATGGTCTCTGTCACAACGACTAAACTTTGTCACTGTAGCTCAAAAGCAACCATACGTAGGAGAATATGTATAAGGATGAGTGCAGCTGTGTTCCAATAAAACTTTGTTTATGGACACTGAAATTTGCATTTTATATAATTTTCATGTGTCACAAAATATTACTCTTCTTTCCCCCCCAACCATTAAGAAATGTAAAAAGCATTCTTAGCTCCCAGTCACACAGAAAACAGGGAACGTGGAGCCAGATTTGGCCCATGAGTCACAGTTTGCTAACCCCTGATTTAGAATGTGCTTTAAAAATGGTGAAGCTCCCCATATTTTTAAGGGAGACGTGTTATGATTACTGTTTACTGGTGGTTAAATTTTATGATATTTCACGGCTGTTGATCAAGTTGCCATCTGTGTTATTTTCGAAATTACGTATTTCCTGTTTAGCGGTTGGTCTGGGATGCCTTACCTCTCTCTCCATTTTACATTAAAAACTTTCTGCAGTTTTGTTGATGAACCACTAGAGAAAGTTGCAAGCTTTGAACAACCCTAAGACACCTTTCAACCTTAAGTATGATTTTCTTTAGAGATCAAATGGTGGACCTGAAAGGGCGAGAACATTGAAGCCAGACAAACCAGGGTTTCAACGTAGCCTCTGCCAGTGACTACTTTTGTGACTTTGAACAAGTTATATAAATTTTCTGATTCACCACTTCTTCATTCGCTTATTCATTTATTCAACAAATATTCACCGAGTGCCTACTACGTGCCAGGTACAACGCAAGGCCACAGGAGCACACTAGTAAATGAGACACAGTGTCTGCCTTCAAGGAGACTACAGAATTAAGGAGAAGGCATCCACTTACACTGCGGTGAGGTTATTGGATGAGAAGGGAAGGCGAGGGTGTCATGGGAAGACAAAGGGGAGGTTTGTCCCAGACCCGGTGAGACACTAAGAACCATCTCAAGGGAAGGGGCTCTAAACCGACATCTGAAGGATGAGCAGTCGTCAGCCGAGTGAAGGAGCAGGAGGGAGTATGTTCCATGCAAAGTCTGGGTGAGATTTACAGACTAGAAGGTAGGGGGCTGTCGATAATGGGAAGTTGTTTATTATTTCCATTGTTAAACAAAGGGAAAACCAGAGGGGGCAGTGGAGAGAGAGGAGGCCAGAGGGCAGGCAGGGAGCTCATCGTGAAGGGGTCTGTGCTTAGGGTCTGGGTGTGGGGGAGTGATGTTTATGTCGGGGACAGTGAGGATCACTGATGATTTCAGTGAAAGACAGAGAGCAGATTGAGGGAGATGAAGCTAGAGGCAGGGAGGCCAGAGGAGACTGCGTAAATAACCCATGTGTAACATAGGGCGGCTTGAACTAATAAGTGGAAATGAAATTAAAGAAAAGGGGGCATCTTCAAGAGCTTTTCTGGGGTGCAATTAATAAGGCATGGTGATTGATTATAAGGGGGAACTCATAAAAAAAGGAAGGGTAAATGGTCTCTCCCAGGTTTCTACACTGAGAAGCTATATGGGTGGTGGCACCATTTACAAAGAAAGAAAAGACTGGGGAAAAGAAGTTTGGGTAGAAAGATGACAGATTTATTTATAATAATAACTGACCTTTCTGGGTTCTTCTAAGTCTAAGAAACATTGTATGTGAGGCACCTGGAAAAGTACCTGGCATGTTGTGGGTGCTTGATAAATGGTGACTCTTCCTCTTGTTTCATTTTTAAAAATCTATTTCAGGCCCTGTTTCGTTAAACCATGATGTTCTTTTGCTGTTTAGCGTGAGCTCTTCAGAGCCACAAGAATTGCAGTTTTGTTCACCGTACCGCACGTTTTCATGTGTGTTTCTTTCTCTCCTTCTCTTCTGCATGCTGCCTGGGGACTGGCTTCCTTGTGGTCAGCACCAATGGGCAGCGCCCAGGTGACCCCGGGGACTCCACTCTGCCTCCTCACCACAGGTGACCACCAGAGCCCTGGGCGGGTGGGAGGGGAGTGAGAGTGGCCCACACTCCATGGGTCCTCCAGGCCAGGGGCACCAGGGAGAAACTGGTAGTGCTTCCGCCTCAGCCCCCATCCACCCACTCACCTATGCCTCCATCCATTCACCCATCCATCCATCCCTCTATCCACTCAACCACCCATCCCTTCTGCTAATGCTTACTAAGTACCTACTATACGCCAGGCACTGTTCTAGGCACTGATAAGCAAAAGAAGACATGTTCCTATGCCACTGGCTAAAAAATACACAAGTAAGTGTGTAACTTGGAGTAGTGCCACAAAGGAGAGGTGAGCAGTGGTCAAAATAAACAAACACACCTGAAGCCAAGGGAGTGCTTTACAGGGGAAGTGACAATAGAGTGGTGGTTTCAAGTTGGGGAGAAATTGACCTAACAAGTCTGTGATTAGGAAATGAGTTCTGCTTATGATCTCAGGTCTTCCATTTGTCCTGACAAGTTCCATGGCCCGTGATCAGCCCCACTTTTCCTGTCTGTGAGGTAGAGATAACAATACCTACTTCTCGGGGGCCCCATTTGCATTGTAGACACCACACAGGCAGAGTTCTATGCTGTCGTGTTCTAGATGGCACAGGATACTTGGTGTCAAAGGAGCTGCTATGGGTGTGCCCAGTCTAGAGAAGGTATTTGTTTGAAGAAAACACCAGCCCCTTTCCTCAAGGACATTGCACGTATAGCTCCTTTGACATAAACATGAGCCATTCTTCAAAGGATGCCCAGCCCACCTATGTCAGAGGCTGGTGCCCATCGTGGGGCCCAAGAGACAAAAGACAATCTGCTAACCTAGAGATCTCTTTTTTGCAGGGGCCCCTTTCTTGTCATGGGAAGTTTCTAGGAGATTTCAAACCTTTCCCTGTCACCTCTCTCAAAGCTCTTTCCCATGCAATGGCCTCCTCTCTACTAATCCCTGACTGGTCAGTTTGTCCTGGTGGGAAAGAGAGTGCAGTGGGCAGTAAGGATGTGCATCTGGCCGTCCATACCTCCACTCCTGCCCACCACCCTTCCCAAACTCGGGAATATCGCTGCCAGTGGATGTCTTAGGGTGGGGTTCCCTGGACACTGAGCCTGAGATGGGGACTCTTGTGCAAATTATTCATTGAGGAGTGTTCTCAGGAGGAAGAAAGGGAGGGGGATGGAATGGGACCGGGGACAAAGGTAAGAGAGGATGTGCACATTTGCATCAGCGGGAGCCCAGGGGGAACAGGGGAAGTCCGGAGTGTGAGGTGTACCGCAGAGTTGGTCTGACCTGGAGACAGTGGGACATTTGTACCATGGTATTTGGTCAGCCGTGTGCTGGGAGCTGCCATGGGGGTGCATGACCTCCCGGGAACATGATTCCCTTTGTCTGATGGCACTTCTCCAGGGAAGAAGGTATCTGTGAGCCATTTGCCACCCACACCCACTGCAGCTGGAGAGTAGACGCCCCAGCCCAATAAAGGAGATCTGGGCAGAACCTCAACGGCGTCCACTATGGCCCGATTTTGTTCCCACTCTTGTGCTGCCACGCACCACCTTAATACAGTGTGCCAATGCCGGCACCTCGGGAATCTCATCTGAGCCACTCCCTGGTTATATGATCTTAAGCAAGTTGCATAGCCTTATTTCACCTGCAGAACTATTTATCACTCTTAGTACAGTCTATTAAAGATTAAATTATTTAATCTTTTATTTAAATTATTTAATAGATAGCCCAAGAGAGTGTCCTGTGTAGTCGCAGCACATAGTAGGTCTTCACCCACTGCCAATCCCTACCCTGACACAATCACGGGCCCACCAGCCTCACCCTTCCCCAGGGAGGCGGGAGCTACAGATGGACAGCAAGAGGACAGTGACTCTTGCCGCTGTGCCTACCCCTAATTTACGAAGAAATGCTTCTCCGGAGTGCGTGCAAGCTGCGCCATTTCTGCTGGGGCATTGTTCTCTGGGCTCTATTCCAGTGGAGCAGTAGATAATGTTTTCTTTAAACAGAGCCAATCCCACATCAGGTACATTTGTTCTTACCTCTCGCCTTCCGAGACGTCTGAATGTTCCTTCTCTGACAGGTTTATTTCATTGTGTTCCATTTATTTCCACACGTCTCTCAGCCTCCTCTGACGGGTGAGGCACCTGTGAGAGTCTCTCTTTGAGCAGGCTGTCCCTTTCAAGGGGTGTTTTTGTTAATGTTCCTCCCCTGGTAGCAATAATGGCCAACATAAATAATAACTGCCCAGGTCTGACCGATGGGGATATTAGACTTTAAGTACAGGTGGCCTCTTTTCACATCAGCACCAACTCAGAGAGCTGCCGAACCACATTATGTAGCAGGGACAGGCGGGCGTTCGGGGCGAGTTAAGGCTAAATCGAGCTCTAAGCTCTGCCTCTTTCTGGCCTGGTGATCCCTGGCCAGTTATTTCTCTTCTTTGTACCTCATTATCTTCATCTGGAGAAGTTGGAATAATAATACCCGTGGTCATAGTTAATCATGAGAATTAAGTATGATAACAGCTTTAATTTCTTTGCCCAACTAATTCCAACTAGTTCTTCAGGTCCCCATGATGTATGGGCCTGTCCTGCAAGGAATCAATGCTCCAGAGTGAAGTTTCTCCACCTCAGTGCTATTATCATCTGGGGCCAGAATCATTCTTTGTTGTTGGGGAGTCGTCCTGATATTTAGCAGCATCCTGTTCTCTACTCTCTAGATTTCAGCAGCATGTCAACCCCAACTGCAACAACCAAATGTATTTTCAGACATTCTCAAATGTCCCCTGGGGATAAAATCATCCTCTGTTAAAAACCTCCAGAGTTGCACTGTTCAATAGAAATAGAATTTGAACTGTATATGCAATGTTAAATTTTTTAGAGTCACATTAAAAAGTAAAAAGAAACAGATGAAATGAATTTTAATAAGTAATTAAAATGCAGATGCTCCTTGACTTACAGTGGCATTACATCCCAATAAATCCATGGTAAGGCGAAAATAACATCTCAAAAATGTATTTCACACACCTAACCTTACTGAGCATCGTAGCCTGACCTAGCCTAAACATACTGAAAACACTTATACATTAGCCTACAGTTGGGCAAAATCATCTAACACAAAGCCTATTTTATAATAATGCATGTAATTGGTTGAATATTATATTGAAAGTGAAAAACAGAATGGTTGTATGAGTACTCAAAATACAGTTTCTACCAATGCATATCTTCTGCACACCATCATAAAGTTGAAATCGTAAGTTGAACCATCGTAAGTCAAACCATCGTGAGTCAGAGATCATCTATTCAAAATATTATTTTGAATAATATTAATAAGATTAATAGTCTATTCAAAATATTATTTTAATATGTAATCAAGATTTAAAAATCTACTGATAAAACATTTTTGCATTCTTTTTTGTACTACATCTTTGAAATTTGGTGTGTATTTTACACTTAGTGCACTTTTTCAATTCAGATATTAAGTTTTCAAGGGTTAATATGAAATATAACAAAAAGTCCCAAAATAATAAATATTGGCGTGGGTGCAGTGAGATAGGAACATTCATACATTGCTGGTGGGACTGCAAACTAGTGCAACCTCTGTGGAAAGCAATATGGAGATACCTTAAAGAGATACAAGTAGAATTACCATTTGATCCAGCAA
>CAUYSK010032321.1:0-18701 GCA_963575035.1 Avahi laniger
GACAATGTAAACTGTAATATGAGCAAAACTGGATAAACTCTATAATGAAATCTTAAGTGAAGTTTGGAAGAATCCAAGGGGGAAAAAATCAATTCTAAAGCCCACTTCCTGCAGGTTTGGTGTGGCATTTCTGAGTCCAGATGAGGATAGGCAGGTTTCCGTAGTTTGAAGAGAAAGTCGTCTGAAGAGAGTCATCCAAGCAGAAGCAAATACATAGGGCACAATTGTGCAGACTTGTTTAGGGAATAGAGAGAATTTTTGTTTGGTTGCAGCATAGAGTGCTTAAAGGGTTATAACAACAGATAAAACTGGACAAATACGGTACACTAAGTAAGGAGTTCTGTCCTCTGGTGACTTCAGAGCAGATTGAATTCTGCTGCAATCACTGAGGTGGGCTCCATTTAATCCAGATGGCAGGGATGAACAAGGTGTGCACATGTATTTAGGTGGTAGCAAGTGAGAAAAAAGAAGGGACCAGAGCTAGCCTCAGGTTTCAACTGAGTTTCAGAGGAGACATATCTGGGCCAACCTGACTAGAGGCTAAAACACTTGTGAATTAAGCATACAGTTTCTCTTGCAAATGTGACCATTCCAGGAAGAACAAAATATATTTTTGGAAAGTACCACATAATTAGCTTAATTCAGATTCAGCATTGGGATCTTGATATTTCTACAGACCCCATCTCTAATGATATTTCTTTCTGTTTTATTATTTATCATTATTAAAGTCACCTTTTACTTTCTTTCTGCCTTTGAAGTTATAGTCTCATAAATTGAAAGTCTTTTTAGAGTACATAACAGAAAATTTAATCAAAATGCTAAGCCAAATTTCAGCTAAAAAGTTATTAGCAAGACTGGAAATGTGATTTAAATTGTCCGAGAATGCTATTCAGCCAAATAGGGGTTCTAGATATTTAGACAGTAATTAGATAATTAGATATATTTAGCACAGGAATAGAAACAAAAACCATGCTCAAAAAACCTAAAACTACTCAGTATGCTAGAGTACTACAGAAGACTGATATGTAGTTTGTGTTCTCTCTCTTTCTCTCTCTTGATATAGATATAGACATATTTATATTTTATATTATTATATATATTTATTTATCACACACACAAGCCAACTCATATTGAATGAAACAACATGGTAAATTGTACTGGGCTGAAGTAAAGCGATGAAGGCTCGAGTCCAGGATCCTCCATAATTTTCTCTGTGGCTGTGGGTCTGATGCTTTAATCCTCCTCTACTTTAGTCTGCTCATCTGTTAGAAAACCAGACATTGATCTCTAACCTGAAGTCCTGTAATTTAACTAACTATCAGTTGTGTAATATTATTTCCCCTTCTAGTCCTTTAATGGAAGCTGAATAAAAGTCCCCTTCTAAGAACAAGAATTTTTTGCTTAAATTGTGATTTTAGGGAGAAAAAGGAGAAAACAAAAACTTCTAAAGTTTTCTTTCAACCATCACCTTTAGGGGAAAAAAGTAACTCAGTAAACCATAGTACAGATTTTTTTTTAAATTCCAACAGTTTTAAGGATTTTTCCTGGGGTCAGTTCTACATTCAGACTCAACTTCTAAAAATTATTGATTATGATAAGCCATTGATTTTGCTAAGCTTGTTGCATGCATGATTTATTTAGTCTTCATAGCTATACAAGATCCATTTTGTGGATATGGATACTGAGGCTGAGAGAGGTATACATCTATCCATAGTAACATGAGTAGTAAGTGACAGAATCAGTTAATTATACAGGACTAGAGCTCAGGGCTGCAGAGAAGTATTAATGGGAGCTATGATTCATCCATGCAGGGACTGGAAGAGACAAGCTAGTTGATCTCCAAAGAGCCAAGCTCCTCTTCTGTAGTGCAGAGCTGTTGCTGGGGAGTGGTTCGCAGCCAGGGACTTTGTTTTCCAGTGTCGCTTATATCTAGGTGAGACCATGTGTATATAAGCCAAACTCTTTCTGGCCAATGGTATATAAGCAGAACTCTGTCTCTTCCTCATGTTCTCTTCCTTTTCAATGGCAATTTTCAAGGTGACAGCTTCATGAGATGGAAGGAGCCTGACCAAATAGATTGAATGTACACAGCACTCTGACGGTTTGACTGTGGAAAGGAAGGGAAAGGAGGAGTCAAAGGTATTTCTTAGGTTTCTGGATGGAGCATCTTGGGGGATGATGGCACCATTTTACTTGGTGAGAGAACCTTGGCAAAGGAACTGGCTTGAGAGGAAGGTGATGAGTTCAGCTTTAGATTGTTCATGCCTCATGTTAACACTTGGGATTATCTTGATAGATTGCTGGGAACGAAACAAGATTTTATAGAATCTTACAGGTAATGCTATCCAACAGAAGAAATAGAATAATACACTCTTGGATGGTTTGTAAAGGGAAATGAATTTTCTTCTCCTTTTCACATTAATAAAGGAAGAGAAAGACCTTTCCATTTGAATTAGGTTGAATACTTTACTTTTATATAATACGTACTTTTACAGTTTACTGGTTTTCAACCCTCAATTAAAATGGCAATAATAAGTACATGAATAAATGATATTAATTTTTGTTCAAGTAACACTTTATTCACATATCCAAATCCATTTTCTCATTTAATACAATAATCATGTGAAGAACGTGTTGTACAGTTATAGAAACTAAGTTCTTGAGAAATTAACTGATTTTTTTCAATGTCACACAGCTAGTTAGCGGTAAAGCTAGAATATGATTTCAGGTCTGACTGCCAATGTAACAAAACTCTGTGAGGTGTTTGAGTTCAGAAGTTTGGGGGGTTTAAACAGAAGGTTCTAAATTACTTTGAATCTCAATTAAGATTGTCAAAATTGGTGTATTTACATATTGTTACAACTGGAAAACTCTTAAGACCTAACAAATGTTCAGATGTTTCACTGTTCCGGTAAATAAAATATTTTAGTTAGGGAAAATTTGCATTGCATAACTCAAATACAGATCCTAATTCAAATGTTAGCCTTCAAATAATCATACAGCATAGTTCTTTTAATGCTAAAACAATACTCAATGTTAATTTTGTCTTTTGGTAATCTAGAAAACACTCTATTTATGTAGCTTAATTTATGAACATTATACAAATTAATTACTATTGCCTTGGAGTTTTTTTGGTGCTGGGTAATAGACATTGCTGGTGGAAAAAAAAAAGTATTTAAATGATGTTACTTTCCTGCTTCAGTGCTTTCAGTGACTGCTCATTCCACTTAAAATTTAAAGTCCTTAACTTGACTTTCAAGAACTTGTGTGACTGGTTCCTGACAACCTCATCTTATCTCATTGTCATTCTTCACCTCAAACACCACACAATTATGCATATATGTCTCTTTGATGAATAGGTGACAGCTACCATTAGGAAGGGGTGCTTTAGGATTTTAGTAACAGATCTCTGAGTGCACATAATTCAAGGGTAATTTTAGATGCTGTATCTTTAGCCTGTAAGAGTCCCTGGCATATGATCAGTGCTCAGCTGGTTCCTTTTCTATCAACCACTGAATGAGAAGATGAAGAGATCTTCTGACAGTGATCCCAAATGCTGCAGAGCTTGCCTGACTCTAAGCACTGAATGAAATGCTAGTGCTGTATCACTGCCCAATACAGGGAGATGGTTGAAGAAAATACTGACCAGTGATGGGAAACATCACTAGCTGGGTATTAATAAATATGAGGACTTAGAATTAGACCATCATTAGTATAGCAACAATCTTGAATTTAAATGTTTGAAATAGAAGATCTGTAAGTAAAGAAAGAGAAAAATGATATGACCATTTAGTCTGGGAAGATGCTGAGGGGGTAGCTTAATAAATCTGCAAGCCTACCAAGGGTTAATTTTCCAAGAGAATTGACTTGAGGAAAGACTAAGGAGAGCATGTTTTCATTGTAACTTGATGGATTTATGTTATCCAACAGGAAGAATTTCATGACATTGAACTTTGTTACCTATTGTGATTTATAACTAAAGGATGGATGGACGGAGGTCAGATGAATAAATAGATGGATGGTCATTATTATAAATCTTGCAAACAGGACCAATCTGCATATACCCTGAAGGCCTTTAAGGCCTCTCAAAAGAACTTAGGGCTAAATTGTATATTTAGTTCTCTTTTAAACCTTTTATTTCTACGTATGTTTATCTGATAGCTGATCTTTAAAAAAAGAAATCAATTTTATATATTTTTAACTTTTTAAACCATTTCCATTCCTTTTTGGAAGTAGACTTCATGGATCCTTACTAAATAAAGCTGGCTAACAGCCTGCGATGTGTGGAATGGGCGATCCATGTACATCTCCTTCCACTTCGTCTACCCCTCTGCCCCCGTGTAGTAGGTTAGAATTAAACCAAAGGAATTCCATGGAGGATATGTTGCAGCTTTCTTTTTTAACTGACCTTAGAAGAATTTAGCTCAAAGCATTAAATTGTAAATGTAGTGACAATTTATAGATTTTATCAAAGGACTTAATCCTCCCTCCCTGGATGAAATAATATAATAAAAAAAGGAAAGGGCATATGAAAGCATTTCTGTCATTATCCATTGTGCTTTCTTTTGGATTTATTATCTCGTTGAAAATGGAGTTCTTGAAAATGAAATTTGGTGAATTACAATCCAATTGGATTTTTCTGCTCATGCCTGAAAATCAGAGTCTATCTGAGCACCACCATTAACCTCAGTGCTGTCCCTACATGTCAGTGTCAGGCTGGGGAAGGATTGGGGATGGGGGACGGTGAAGAGAATCAATGAATGTGGGAGGGGGGAATGAAGGAGAGAAAGGATAGAATAAAGGGGAATTTTCTAATGGAACAAGTCAAATTAATTTCACTAGTGTCTGAAGTGTTGTTTTCCAGACAGAGCCTGTGTGTCTCCCCACTAGGCTGGGAGCAGGAAATCCAAACTCTGTAATGCCTCTAACCCAAGTAGAAGTAACACTGGCCTACTTTCAGATGACACTGGGAAGACCGACCAATGAATTAAAGCTCATACTTGCACAATCAGGTCTTCATCAATGTTGTATTTTTCTGCTGCGGTTGAATTTCTTTCTTTAATCCCCTCTTATCTTTTATGATAGTTGTTAGTCAAATACATTTCTTGAAGCTAAGTTTGTTTTACCTTAACTGTTATAATCAAGGAAAGGTTGAGATTTTGAAAATTTGATTATTTTCAAATTTTAATGCTATATTTTTATTTCTAAAGGCATGGAGCTGCAAGGCTTCTATAAGTGCTGAAATCAGGCATTTATTAATAGTTGCTCTTACATACTCAGTTAAAAGAACTGATTTCTAGTTGTTTTATAACTATCAAAACTCCAAGAAAAGCAAGAGAAATCTGCATACAGCGATGCACAGTATATTTCAGGTTTTATACAGGGATGTTACACTCATTTAGACCTGACAAAGCCTTTTATGATAGCTGAGAAAACTAAGATTCAGAGAGGGTAGGCAACTTGCCCCAGGAGGTAGTGAAGATGAGATCTGAACCTAAGTCTTTCTGAGTTCAAAGTTCATACTTTCTTTACAACTCTGTATGTTTCTTGTGGATCTGTCTACCCGTAATTACAGCTTAATAGAAGTATTTACCTGCTTAAAATTCTTTCTGATTCCACTCAGCTCCATCATTACATTAATATTGGCACAGCAAACTCCAAGCATTTAGTAGCAAACCATATTTCATGACCATCTTCTTTAACATTTTCTTCTATGTCACCAAAAGGTCCAGTATTTCTTTTTAAAAAAAAAAAATCATTAATTTTAGCCCCTTGAAATTCTTAACTGCCTTTTAGAAATCTCCATTTTAATGTCCCAGCATGAATTTCCACACATCATATCTGAACTTCAAGGTGCCATCCGTGGGAGACCCTTTTGCAATCCACCGCTAATGGAGCGTCATTAAGATTTCCCCCAACAGGCTCAGCTCAGAATGATGGGGTACCATCTTGTAAAGAGGTTTTGTGCTTACTAAGTACAAAGATCACTTATGTTTCCTTTGGGTCACATAAAAATTAAGGTAAAGCATTCAGACCAAAACTTCACATGCCCACCAACTTTGAACAATTCATTTTGGGTAGAATTGCAAATATGTAGAGCCACCAATAAACATTTATTAAGGGACTACCATGTGCCCAGTATTGCAAAACACTGAACTTGACTTTTCCTATTTCCTGGCACTTGCCTTTATTAAGCATCTCCTATATCCTAGGCAGCAGTCCAGGCACTGGAAATGATAAAAAAAATCATGGGGGGAACTGGCCTCCATCTTAACTGCTCTTACATCTTTTTGTAAGAAGGTCTTATGACGAAGGATCTGAGTTGGATTGCAGTACCTATACTTAAAACCTAGAGGAAAAGCTTATACATAAAGCACCTGAATCTTTTCTGACCGAAATACAGCGACCATAATGAATAGATATTGTCAGTCTAGAGTTGCCGTCAATATGCGGCATTATGCCCAGGCAAATTAAATTTGCCTGTTTTTTATTACGGAGACTAAATATTTGGCCTGGGTTCCTGCAGAAAATAAGTAATTCCATTACATGTCATTCACCTTTGAGTAACCCTACAAGTTAATGAAGACTCCAGCTGAAAATGCACATTTATTACAGAAATAATCTATTTAGCAAACATTGATTGAGTCTCCTTATGTTCACTGGACAGGATACAAAGATTTAAACATGAAAAATACAGTCTTTGTGTTTAAGAAATGTGCAGCCTAGTTTGTCTAAAAATGTCTCTCCATATCCAAAAAATAAAACGCATTTTTGGTTTTTACTGTTTTTAATAAGAGAACGAAATGAATTTTGATGACTAATAAAAAGATATTTCAAAGTCATGAGGCTCCTGGACTCTGAAATCAGGCAGACAGGCCTTTGAAATGTGGTCTGCCATTTACTACCTGTGGGACCTGGCACAAGTTACTTCCCATGCCCCCTGGTATATAATCGATATAACAGCTCCCATTTTATTAGTTTGTGTTGGGCTGAGATAAGGCAGTTCCTGACAAATTTCCTGAAACATCACAAATACTCAATAAATTATGTCTATTAGTTTTTATTTATGATATGTATTTTGGGCCGAATTGAGTTTTCAATTCACTGTTGTGCACATTCTCAACCTAAAATGTAATGAGGACACAGCTCACCCCTTACCCTGAGTCTCTGCTGCCTTGCCTAAGACCTGTACATTCAGATGGGCCTGTGCAGTTTGGGCGTCCTTCCTCTCCTTCCTCTCCTTCCCTAATACCTCTATATACACAAATGAGAACCAAAATACTGAACATCAAGAAATGTAGATTGCAAGCATCAGAAAAAGTCATTTTTTAAAAGTATTATACAAACAGTGGCTTTTAAAAAAGTCATTAAACACTGACTATGTGTCCACCATGGACCATGCATTGCTCTCAACATTGCAAGGCTCATCACGCCCACTCTGTGAGAAGTTGCCTGTCTTTGGAGCCAAACCTGGCTCAAAATCTTGGTCCTGTTACTTGTTTATTTAGTGACTTTGGAAGAGAAACTTACTCACTAAGTCTGTTTCTTAATTCACAAAATAAAGGGTTAGTAATACCTTCTGGGCTGGTTGTAAAGTTAGTCTGTGTGAAGTGTCTGGCACAGTGCCTGGCACATATGAGGTATTCAATAAACAAGAGCTGCCTTTCCCTCACTCCTAGTGATGTCAGAGAGAGAAACTGGGGTTGTCCCTCTAAACCTCACATCTTCTGAGAAAGTGAATCTTATATGGAAAGTAGCACTTCTTAGACTCTTTATCCATGTTGCTGCAAATGACAGCCTGCAAGCAGTCAAGTTGGGTTTTGAACCCAGATCTTTGGATTCTGAAGAAAACCATGCATTTTGCTCCCTTCCACCCTATATTTCTGCTTCTGTTTTGGGGAGAGAGCATCTGCATGCTTCTGGGGGAGATACGTGAGGAGATGGATTGCATTCCCCCATTCACAGAGTTCTATGTACGGACCCTAACCAGCTGTCACTGTCAGCCTGCCCTTTCCTCCTAAAGCTCCTCATCTTCCTCCAGAGCCCCAAAGCCAAGTGAATTGGCTTTGTTCCTAGTCCTTGCCTTGTCCAAGCTCTGCTCAGAAGCACAGTGGGGAGGGGTGGGGAGCAAGAGGCACAAGTGCACCCCAGGAACATGATCTCCAAAAGTGGTGCCTTCTCAACAATGTTAAAGGCAGTAAATATATATGGCAGTTTTAACACCACAATAAAAAGCTTTGAGAGAAAGCAATGTGTAGCAAGAGTGTGTGGTGAGTAAGGAAAAGCAGGCAAAAAGCAGTGCCTTCAAAGGGGCTCTCTCCTCCAACAATCAAAGACATAGAATACCCTCACCTTTGGGCTCACCCTCGACCTCCACCCACCCTTAGGCTTAGAACCTGGCCTCTCCTCTCCATTATACCTGCCCCACATTTCTTCCTAGCCCAGCCCCTTTAGTTAGGTCAGGTGATAAGCCAACTGCTGCCAAGATGCTGATAGAGAGGTGACCACTCTACATTTGGCCTCTCCGTATTGTTGTCTTGACAGCTAGCACTGGAATGGTAGGACTCTGGGACAAGGAGAGAAAGGAGGGGTCATTGGCAGCACTCTCCACATACAATTCTGGGTGGCAGGACGGCATCTCTGGTTAAGGCCACCAGCATCTTCTGTGTGGCTGGTCCTCAGCTTCTGCCTCCAGAATGCCAACACCTCGGTGTCTTCTGTGTGGGGCTCAGCTCCGAGAGTCTTACCTCATCTGGTCCACCTCCAGAGCCAGTCTTTATTTTTAGGGAGAAAAATATTTCAGGTGTGATCAAAAATAAAATAGAAGACATAAAACTAAGTAAGCAAAATACTATAGGTCCTTCAGAGTATCAGATTTTAATGTTTTACCTAAAATTAATATATGATATGAAGTCCCAAGTTTCTTTTTGAAAGTTTCCTCTGGACAATTCTATTTTCAGTGTAACATTTAAAGGTGGCTCCGATTCAGAATTTAGTGTTTACTTAATGAATCCCCACCGTGCAGTTGTAATCAACGGAAAAGAAAATGGATAGAGGTCATTTTTTCCTGTGTATTGTTCCTTTTTCACCTGCAGGTTTATATACTTTTAAAGCCAGGAAGTTCTAAGGTATCAAGAAGTTTGGCGTTTTATTTTAAATTAGTCTAGGGAAGCTTTAGGGAAAAACACCAGTAAACACAATAATATGTGTTTCAAATTTTTTTAAAGCTTTAAAAAAAGACTTTCACACTTCTTTTGGTTTGTAACCTATCATCAAAAATGTATTTTACATTACCACCTAGTTTGCAAACACCACACAAACAACTGAGGCCAAGAGTTTCATGAAACAGTATTTATCCTTTCTATAGGCAATGCACACTTACTTTTTCTCTTCTGTTTCATTTTTTAAATGGAAGTTTCACCCTAAAAAATTGATTTCATAAGCTTCCAAGGGGCCCTGACTTGCAGTTTGAAAAAGGGATTGAGAAATATTGCCTCTCTTTGAACACCACTGAGCAAATGATTTTAAAGCGTGTTCGACCAGTGCGATACTATGAGGAGGTGAAAATAAACAAGGCATCTGCATGGAGGAAGCTGCTAACTTGGCGGCCTTTACCATCTAGTGGGATTAATGTAACATTGTGATCTTAGGAGAAAAGATTAAAGGATCAAGCAACATAATAAAAATGTGGTTTTTTATGAAAAGCTTTTTGTAAACATTTGGTACATGAAAGAGAAAAGCTGGATGTCCTGTTTAAATTGTCATGAAAATGTTACTTTCTTGATAGTGGAGATCAGTAAGGACACAGATTTGTGACTGTATAGATAGATCCTTATTGCTTTACTAAATATTTGACAACTTTTGACAAGACAAAAGAAAACAAAAACAGTAATATAGGTTGCAAACTTTTAAGTCAGTCTACTTTGTTTCTTTCTTTTCTTCTCCACTGCCTCCCATCTTTTCCCCCCATCACAGAATAATCTGGCTTGAACTATTCCATTTCTTTTTTATTGGGTAAAACACACGGAAAGAAAAATTTTCCATTTGGACCATTTTAGAGTGTAAAACTCAATGGCATTTAGTACATTCTCAATGTTGTGCAACCATCACCGCTATCTAGTTCCAGAACTTTTTATCACCCCAAAAAGAAACCCTATACCCATTAACAGTCACTCCCCATTCCCCCTCCGTCCAGCTCCTGTCAACCTCCAATCTGCTTTCTGTATCAGTGAATTTGCCTACTCTGGATATTTCACGTAAATGAAATCACACAATACGTGCCTTTTTGGGTTTGGCTCCCTTCACTTAGCATACTATTATATTTGCAGTGTTCATTCATGTTGTAGCATGTATCAGTACTTTATCCCTTTTTATGGCTGAATAATATTCCATTGTATGGATATGCCACATCTTGTTTATCCATTCTTCCATTGATGGAGAACTATTTCAGGAGAAATTTTATTCACAAAATAATTTGAAACTAAATGACTGGGCATAGCTTTATAGTTTTGATTAGGTATATATTATAAGTAGAGCCTAAAGGCTTTTGAAGGAATCTGGGGTCTCTGTGGAAGCCCAAATAGAAGTCCTATGTATTCAGAAGCTCATGAGATTGTGCTGAGCCTCACCTATAGAGTCAGGATTTATCTGCATAAATATGATAAATGAAACCATGGGAGTGGATCAAATTGCCCCCAGGAAAGGGTATAAAAGAGCTAGGACAAAGCCCTGAAGAACCCCAACATTTAGGGGAGCAGTGGAGGAAGAAGAGCCTCTGGTTTCCTCCCTAGAGATGATCATAATAAACTTAGGCAGTCTCTCAGGCTCACTAGTTGAGGTGAAAACACCACTTACTTTTTCACAAGGTTTGTAAGAAATTTAAATGAGACAGCATAAGCAACTAGTGCCCGTTCCATAGGTAGGCCTTCAGGAATGGTAGCTAAGTTGTGTTACCAAGGTAAAACTTCTTCCTCTATGTATTTTTGGCACTATCGCTATCATCAATTTATACATTGGTTGCTTTATTTATCCTGTAACATTTATTTATCCAGCTTGAAATAAGCTTTCCAACCTTTAAAAATCCATCTATGTTTAATTTTTTGTTGTTGTTATTCCCAAACTAGACAAGCTTCTCGCATAACACCAAAGGAAGCGAAAGGAAGCCTATGAGGTGGAGAGGTTAGAGGCACAGGCCCCACTCTCAGTGTGGCCAACCCAAGACTGCAGTTCTGGATCCACATAGGAAAGTGTTCTCAATTCTACAACTTGGGAGAGAACCATTCTAGCCCTTGATTATCAAGACAGTAAAATTATTTCCCTTTAGATCTCTTTGTTTTGATGGGGAAGAGTCATTTTATTTTTCAAAACAAATCAAATTTTTCAAAACAATTTTTTTTTCAAAAACAATGAATTTTTGGCCTCCCATTTTTGGTAAAAAAAAAAAATAGTTAACAAAAAATTTATGTTCCACCCCAGAAACAATTATACTATAGAATTTGATTTTAAAGTCTTCATGGAGTTGTAGAGTTAGAAGTGGAAAATCATTAGATACAGTATTTTTTAAGCTTATCAGATTATCATAGTGTCTTAAATTTGTTATTTCTATAAGATCCTTGACTATCATTGCTCTCTCTTGAAAAGTATCTTTCAAAATTTTTTTATAAATTCTCAAAAGGCAAGGCCACACCTCTTTAATCACTTTTAATGCAGTTGGTGTGATTGTTTCTGCTTGGATCTTCTCAAAGATCTGTTACTATGTGAATAACTTACATTTCATAAGTTTGCTTTAATCTTTCAGAATTTTCTTCATACTCTTCTTAAACTTCTCAAATCTTTCCACTTTTCATGGGTAAGATGTCTTTAATGGTTTTTCTAATTCAACAATTTGATTAGTGTATTTTTTTCCCCTGGAGTTTTACATCTTTGGTGTATTCCTATTTATATTCCATGTATGAGTATATTCCATGTCTTAGAAACATGACTTTCAGTGAAACTAAAGCTACAGCCTAACATAGCATTTTGTGAAGATGTGCGAATTCTTTCCTCTCTTGTTATTGGCTGATGCTTGACAGGCTGGAAGATTGAAACATAAAGAGAATGTAACTTGTATTAAACTAGAATTAGAGATGATGCTGGGAATGGACTGTATGTTTCCTGAACCCTGATCCAGTTCCCTTTTCAATGGAAAATGGACAGTTCGTGACGTTCATAAGCTAGATCATACTGGCTATTGTCCAAATCTGGTGCTCAAAAACAGGACAGGGTCTATGGAAAACTACTATTGCCTGTTTTGTTACCAATTTAATACAAGATGCACTGGAATTTGTGTGTATTTTCTGATCTTTTTTGGTGAGGTATGCTATTTCATCTCATAAGCTGAGTGACAGGAAATAAAGCACTTGAAAGCGTAAGATTAGGCTTATAGAAACCAGCAGTGATTGGTGAAGGTAGCATTCGTTGTGAGCTCAAAGCTAAATTAGAAACATAGAGAAGCCAGTTTGGAGACTTGAAACTCAAGGAAAATTATAGGAAGAAAATGATCATTATATAACTATGACATTTTGTCCCTATAAGGGAATAAGGCAATTAGAGGTGAAAAGGAAGAAAGGTTTTAACAACAACAAAAAAAGAAAATGAAAGGGGAGAAAGTGTTTCTGAATATCATAGGTGGGTAGTTTTAAATGTCAAGTTTTCCTATAAACTCATCATGTGGAGAGTAATGGAGAATAGTTTTGTGCAGGAGGAGATTTTTTTAAAAAAACAAACATTGACATTTTAAAGACCTAAATGTCTTAAATGGAATGACTATTAAAATGCAAAATTAGACTGAGCAGAGACAACTTGAAGATTATATTTGAGTAGTATCCTGAGAGGCAGATAATGAATGACTCAGATAATCTGAGCGCTTCGGGCTGACTCACATGTTTTGGAAGAACGTGTCATCAACTCGCTGATTCTGTCAGTGTTTTTCTTTTTGTTCCACCTGGTAATGCCAAACAAACCCTGAAATACCAGTGACTTTCCCAGCTTCGATTTCTCAAGAAGACTTTCCAATCCACCAGTAACAAGTGTGAGATTTTGAATATACAGAGATTTAGCATATTTGAATAATACTAACATAAGAAACACAAGCCACTTCTGTAACTTTGGAACATGTAAGAGCTGGGAGCCCAAACAGAACCCTGGCAGGATAAGAATGGAAGAAACAAGACCAGGCTTGGTTTGTCAGGATGGAAGAAAGGGGTCTTCTTACCCCAATGCTGCTGGAATAGCACGTCCTGCAAGATATTTTAAATCAACAAATATTATACCTCTAGTAGATTAAGGTACTTAAAAATGAGGGAGCCTTGGCTTTGTTCTAGAAAGGCTCACAGACTATCAGGGAAACTGACATAGGAACTAATAATTGGTACCATTTCATATATTATAATATTTATAAAAGTAACGCTTTGAGAGGAGCACAGAATCGTCATTGCCTTACACCCTAGGACTGAGAGGCCTTCACAGAGGAGGTGACATTTGGCCTGAGTGTTAGAGGATGAATTGAAATTCTAAAAGTCAACAACATAGGGAAAGCATTCCAACCAGACATAAGGACCAAAGAGATACTGGAGCACAAATGTTGAAGTATGTTCAGAGAATGTTTAATAATCCAGTCCAGCCACAGATTAGAAAAAGTAGTAAAAGATGAGATGGAAATGCAGGACACAAAGATGTGTCAGGTCAGTGTCGTTCTCTTGGTATGCTTCCCATGATCTGTGTCTTGGCATTATCCCAGAGTCAAGAGTATGTCTAACCTAGAAATGGCTATTCTTCTAAATCTGTGATTTGGCTTCTTGGCAGAGCCCCAGTTTGGGTGATGAATAACAGTAGTCTAAAAAAACCTTGCAATCTCTTCTGTACTCATACATCTTTGTGTTGCTTGAACTTGCAGTGCCAAGTCCTTGATAAACATCTATTGAAAAATACAATAATGAATCATACGCACATGTATACATACACATACAGTTGAAGAAACTTCCATTGCTTTTTGAATACTCAGATTCAGCCGAATGTTCACTTGAATGTTGTTGATAGATTTCTTTGACCCCTTTGCTGTTTTCCCACAGGATTGAAAAAACGTACAAGGAAGGCCTTTGGAATACGGAAGAAAGAAAAGGACACTGATTCTACGTATGTACTTTAAGGGTTTGCCTCTCCAAAGAAGATATTTGCATAAGAGATGCTGCTGTCACTGTCACTTTAAGATTGCCACACATTTTTCTTGAATATCATGTACTCTTCTGTTGCTCTTCCCATTTCTGGGTAAATTGTAGCTGTTCGGTATAAACAGTTCTTAGATTTATGCTAAAAAGGTGAAAAATTTTCATCATGTGTTCAGTTTTTCATTGCGTGTTTTTTTTAACAACCTGATAACCGCACTTTCCAGCAGTCCCAGGAGGCAGAAAGAATGACTTATTTTTGTGGGAGACTAAAAACCTTCATTTCTACATCTAGGGTTGCCCCTAGTATTTGAACTGAAGAACAAAAGAAACACCTGTTTAGGTAGATTAGACCTAGCCAGAAACAGAAATGTAAACTGGAGAACATCCCAAAGCCCTTACTTGAGATGCCAAGATTTTGTACAAGCAGAATTGTAAATCAACCAACAGAAATCACAGGAAGAATAGAATATTTGGCTGTGAATAAGAAACCAATGCCAGAAACAACTGTGGGTTGCTTTTACATGTTTAAATAATCCTATCCAAGAGAATTATCCAGGCCCACAGACACGGATAGACCCTTGAAAATGTCCAGTGACTCAACAGTTTCATTTCACTCACTTCACTTATTTGACCATCTTGAATTCTCCATCGGAAATATTTGATGCTGACACAAAATCTCAGGTGCCATTTTTAGCCAAGCAGATGATTTAAATACATGGAGTCCACTGGCCGTGAACTCGGGACTCCAGCCCAACACCAGGGTGAGGAGAGCACAACTACTCAGCTGTAGCTGCTTATGCCCAGGTGTCAATCCGGATCTGGTGTGGTCTGCTGTGTATCCGAATTGAACCCATTCTATCCCTCATTTGACTAGAATCTCTGAAAGAAAGTATGAAAATGGGAAAATCGATAATTGGGCACAGGTAAAAATGAAGAGGGCCACGTTTATTCTCACCTTTAGCTTTTCATTCTGTACATTTTTTTCATACATAAATTTTTAACACAAGGTGCTCAGCATTTCTCTGTGTCTTTGTCCTCTAAGAATTTATAAGTCATGGGATAAAATATCTGCTACACAAATTAAAATATTTTTATACACCTAAATGAGGTAACATATTCAAAATGCCTAGTATGGTGCCCAGTGCTTAGTAAGTGCTCAGGACATGGCAGCTGCTGCTACTCTTATTATTACTGATACAAATTAATATGTAGTACATTTCATATGTGCCATTAATGTGGAATTTTATGGGAATTTGAGGGTGAGAAGGCTCATATTTGGACTGTTGATCAGTGATGCTTCAGGGAGAGAGGAGCCTTGAGTTTGGCCTTCAGGAAGATGAGGGCATGTATTTCATCCAAAGGGAACAACAAAAGCAAAAGTAGAGAAGTGAAAAGAGCAGTAGGCATTTACTGACAATCTTGGGGCCATGTGTTCACCTGTGGGCTACAGGTCAAGGTGATAATGGAAGGCAAGGCTAGAAAGGAGATCAGGGCCACATAGGAAAATAAATATCTAGGCTACTTTCTTAGGCAGTGGACACCATGAAACCTGGAAGGGTTTTAAGTCAAAGAGTGTAAAGGTTTGGGAGAACAAAGTTATTTTTTGTCTACATGCCACATGTTAAGTCTCCTATTCTTCTATTTTTTCTTTGTGCTTTTTCTTTTGGTAGTTACTTCATGGAAATTACATTTACTGTAGCCCTGACAATTTTTCTAAATGACTGAGTAAAGAATATTTTTCTAAGAATTATATAATTTACATTGTTTCTTAAGAAACGTACCATTTTCTGAACATTAACCACCCAGAATAAGTGATGCTCCCTTCACTAGGGCCAGAAGACCCGGGCTGTAGTCCCAGCACTGCCAAGAGCTCCTTGGCTCTGGGAATCACTCTCTCCTTTTCTGGGCCTCAGTTTCCACACCTGTACATATAAAAGATGGAATCTAATTTCCCTAAAGGGCCAGACACCGTACCAGTCAGTCTGTCAGCAACATCCGCCGACCCCTATGACGTGCCATGTGCTGGGTGGGACCACGATTAGACGCATCTCAGGAGAATGTCATCAGCAGAAACCAAATCCTTTCTTCCCTGAAGACAGCATCTGCCTGCAGCAGAGATTTCTGACGTGTAAAGAAAGTTTGAAAGAAAAAAAAAAAAATCTCTTGAACAAAGAAAAGAAGTTAAACAACCTCTCCAGGGCAGGCCGAGCTAATTTACCTACGGTGCTGCTTTTCCATCACCATTTCTAAAGTTACGAAAATAAGCAAGTTATTCCTCACGGCTCTGAGTAGATGCTCAATCTTTCTCTGAGGTACTCTAAAGGGACATTTGTTTATAGACTCCCAACCATCTTTCCTTAACTTTTTACCATTTGAGTGCTCCAGGTTACTCATAGGATGCCAAGTTAGCTGTTAAGTGGATTCTGCCATCCGTGCTGGTCAAAGGACAAGCTGTTTAGTATGTGTAGTATAAGCCTTTGCTTTTCACGAACGCCCACTCTCTAATCGGATCGCATATCGTTCTTGGAAAAGGAGTCATAAGCTCGAAGGGGCTGGGAGTATGTTCTGGCAATCTGCTGTCCCTTCAGCTTCACATAATGCTTATGTCAGTCTGCGATCATTGAAACCTTGTTGGTGCAAACTGATTTCAGGGCTGCTGCAACTCACTCAGGGCTGCTAAGCAATCTGCTGGGGTAGACGCCAGCGCCAACTTCAGCTGGTTGAACATCCCTAGACAGAGAATGGGGTGAGGACCAGAGCTTCCTGATTCGATCGTCATTACAGAGGCTGATAGGAAGAGGAAGGGAGAGAGCCTGTAGGAAGCGGCAGGCCCTGTGCGGCGTATTTTGTTGTGCTGATATCCTTTTTAGTCCTCCCAGCAATTCAATAAGGTTAGTAGCAATATCTCAATTTTAGAGATGAGACATCAGTGCCCAAAGGGGTTAAGTAACTTGCTGAAGGCTGCCCAGAAAATAAGACTTAGAGCCAGTATTCCAGTCTAGAATCCAGTGCCCATGCTCTTATCACCTACAGGAGAAAAACATCAAAGGGCAGAATTATAATTCAAATAGGAGGGTAAAGATAAAAGCAATAGTTACAAAAGGTAACTGAAACTTTTTGAAATAGAGGCCAAAAAAACAAAAAAAAATCTTTTTGAAATAAAATACAACCTCTTCATTAGAAGAGGTTAGAAAATGAATTTAAAACATATGCTCAAGTGTCTGAACCTGCCAAAATTTCTCCATTCCCTCTCCTAGGTCAGATTGTATAATAATTATTATTCTAGATAACCTTTTTTGAGTATTCACTATGTTCTAGACACTGTTTCAGGCTTTTCATTTATTTTAGCTCCTTGAATCCTCTAATATCCCTATGGAGTTTATACATTATCATGGCTATTTTACAGATGAGGAAACTGAGACGCAAAGGGGTGAAGGAACTCACCCCAGCTTGCACAGCTGGGAGACCTGCATCGGTTACCCCTGTGGTCTGGCACTACAGCCAGTGCCCTTGCTTGCCATGCTTGCTCCCTCATTTCCGTCAATGGATAAGACAAAGGGTGGGAATAGGACTCCCATGCTGCTATGTACAATTACAGTGTTTCTAATTAAAAATTTTGAAATACCATCCTGATAGCTGCAATAAGCATGAAGTCAAGCAGCCTCCCATTCAAGACCTGCTACCGATGTACCCTTGTACCTGGACCAACAGTGGGCAATTCCACAGCCAGGCCAATCTCCAGAGCCTTCTGTTTGCCGTATCTATTTCTTGCTGTCCCTAAAGGCTTTCCCACAAGGTTCAGTGCCTACCAACATATTCTACCAAGAAGTCGATACCCAACTCCTTTAACAGGGGCTGAAATCCTAGTAAGAAATGTTGTGCAGTACATACACATAGAAAGGAGATTTGGCTTTGATGAGGATGGGGTGGTACCTGTCCTCTGTGCTCTCCTACAAGCCTGGGCTTACTATGGCCATGATTACCCATTGGATTTACTTGCCTGTCTCATTCTCTCTGTGATGAGCATGTTTTGTTTGGGTTTTTTTGTTTTGTTTTGTTTTTTCTTTTTTTTTTTTTTGAGATAGAGTCTTGCTCTGTCACCCCAGGTAGAGTGCAGTGGTGTCATTGTAGCTCACTGCAACCTCAGACTCCTGGGCTCAAGTCATCCTCCTACCTCAGCCTCCCGAGTAGCTGGGACTACAGGTGTGTGCCACCACATCCAGCTAATTTTTTCTATTTTTAGTAGTGATGGGGTCTTGCTCTTGCTCAGGCTGGTCTTGAACTTCTGAGCTCAAGCAATCCTCCCATCTCGGCCTCCTAGAGTGCTGGGATTACAGGTGTGAGCCATTGCGCCCAGCCCTTTATTATTTTTATCCCCTGGTCCTAGCCAAAGACCTAGCTCACTATAAGCACTCAGTATTTGTTCAGCAAATTATAACTTTTGTTAGCTGGGATTCTTCCTACCCTATTTCAAATAAAATTTCTTTGAACTGGTTA
>CAUYSK010032324.1:0-12371 GCA_963575035.1 Avahi laniger
AGTGGCATGATCATAGCTCACTGCAGCCTGCAACTCCTGGGCTCAAGCGATCCTCCTGCTTCAACCTCCTGAGTGGCTGGGATTACAGGTGCAAGCCTTCATGCAGGGTTATTTTCTCTCTTCGACTGCCTGATTTGATCATATAGCCAACTATCACATGTGTGTATGTCTCTGTGATAGCAAATGAGTGACTTTTCCTCCCTGTGGGTATTAATCTTAATGTTTTTTATTTTAGGTTTTCTCTTTCCCTTGGGCGATGTTCTGAGTGCATACTTGACTCAGTCACTTTGAAGTCTACAAATTCTCTTACATTAAAAAACTGCATGTGGCTCCTTTCGCATTGAATCTTCCTTTCCCAAATCTCTCAAAGATAATTTCAAAATTTCGATCAGAACTCATAAGCTGGCAGACCACAAGCCAAATTCATTTAGCAGATGTATTTCCACTGCATGATTGTTGTGCATTGTATTGTTTTGTTTTAGCTTCAATCATACTTTTTAGTCTCATAACTTCACGTTTAAAAATCAGGAAATTTTATATAGTAACCTTCTTCTGAAAATTTGTGAGATCTAGCAATGCAGAATCTACCTCCTACAAGTCAGGGATCTCCTGTGGATGAGTAATGCCTGACCCAGGGCAGGAACGCATCAGTTTATCACAGACAGCAACAATTGGTATTTTCCTGACCTCAACCCACTTCATTCGTACATTGCTTGACTGGTCAGGGAGATGTTCGAAGGCGCACTGCGTGATTAATACGCATTCAGACTACATGCATGGTGAATTCTAAAAGTTCTCTCTCACTTCTCCGTCCTTCATGATGAGGAACCCCAGGTCCAAGTAAATGTGCCTTTAATCTGCTTCTCTTTTTTCTGCCAAAATTTGGTTATTGGTAAGTTCAGGGATCGTTTCCAGCAAAATTCCAAAGTTGTTAAAGTTTACTTTCTACTACCCCGCTTCTAATTTCTATATCCATTTGCTACCTATTTCAGCATATGTGTGTGTATATATATATTATATATATGTTTACACAATACATTATATATATATATATGAACTCATCGCATTTTATGTTTTTTGTTTGTGTCATAGTATTTGGATTATAAAATAATTTTGGACCACAAAAATACTTAACAAAAAGAATAAAACATTAATAAATATGAAAAAAATGGCAAGAGACAAAATGGTGGGGGAGGACAATAGCTCTTCCCAAAATGTGTAAACTCTGTGTAATGTATGTGTATAGCCAGCCACCTTGCTCTGAGGTTCAGTCTTTCTATGGTTGAAATACATGGTTAACTAGGGTTAAGTTAACACAGAGGAAACAAAAGAGCAATTTTGATGACCTGTAGGTTGACCTAAGTGGTGGCCAATTTATCCTCTGAGGTCAGAGTCCCCAATTCCCATTCAAACATTTACGTTAGTGAAATGCCATATGAGGTTGTTTGGGGCTTGAGTTTGCCATAAAGTCCATAGAAATGTCATGCTCAGCCTTGGAAGACTTTTATAGGATAGACTCCAAAATATTCTTGCAGTGGTAGACCTTTTGGGAGATGTTAGCAAAAATGAAATAATTATTTAAAATTCAAGAACTTAATGCAAATCTCTAAAGCAAGTTGAAGCATACAATAAGTCTTGACATAGAACAAAAGAGAGGAGTGAGATTTGTATATGAATAAAATAATCAGATTTTTAAGATTTCGATGTAGCCATCTAAATAGTCTGTCTGTAACAATTGCATGCAGCTACTTAAAATGACGAATTCTACCCCAAAGGTAATTAATCTCTATAATTTACTTGAATGATGTAATTTTAATCAAGATTTCAATTTTACTTGATGTCCCTGAAAAAAAATAGAAAATTAAAGCATTTAGTCTACATGGAACAATACAGGAAAATCTAAATCAAAGATTACAAATGCCCTTTTATATAATCAATTGCTTTGGAAGGAAGCAAATTCCAAATGTCAGAGATGCATAAATGGAGATGCAGTAAAATGTTAGTTTTTGTTTCTGTTTTTAATTATTACATGCAGAGGTAAGATTTTAAACAATAAAAGGAATAAAATAAAAAAAAGAAAAATATAGAGAACTGAAGAGGAATTGCAAATGGCATTGCTTACGAATGTGAATTTGTCTGTGGAGCTTTTGGTCTGCGGTGGGGCAAGCAGGAGAACGGGGGCAGGGGAGGGGGAGGTAGGTGGTGGCTTCTGCAGCTCCAGGATGCCAGCGTTCAGCACTGCAGGGTTAAGCACTGGACCTGCGCGAGAGCTTTACTTTATCATTCCACGCTGTGCGGGAACATTGGTTTGAAATTACCTCATCTCAGGTCCACATCAAGAGGGTTAACTGCTAGTACAGGGGAACCTCCCCAGGTAGGACTTTCTTAGATGATGGTCATAAAGTAATTTTACAGGCCTCTCGGCCACACGCTTTTTGTAAACACACGGCCTCTAAACTCTCCCCAAAGGCTTGGCTGGTATCCCCTGCTTGCTTCTAAGCAAGTCTACTGCCCTTGCTCAATTGCCAATTAAGTCTGGTCTTTCTTTGGGAACAAATAAATAAACCATTGGAAATAAGTAAAAATATTGACTAGAAAATAGGGAGATAGTGATGAGAAACAATAGTCTGGGAGAAATAGAAAGAAAACAGAAAGATAGTAAATATCCCTGAGAATTTAATTAGACTTTGAATATGAATATTCAGGTACAGTTTTAAAAAAAAACCCAAAAAACTGTAATTTGGCCAAAGAGGAGATGCCTTTCTGGATGACTTTGGGATAATGATTTTTTTTATAAATCACAATCTGTTTTTTATATTGCCAATAACATGTATTTTGATAATTACATGTAGTAGTAAGGCTATTTGAATGGAGACCAGAAAGATATTTTCATAATTAATAATTAGTTTGTAAAATTAACAATTTTAGATAACCATTTTATATTCTAAAATAAAAGAATGTATAATAGACTCAATATTCATTTTTTTATTGTTCAGAATAAAGCAGTTGTTTAACTTGTTTGACTTATCAACATTCTGAGAATCTGATGAACTAACATTATCCGATGGTCTAACGCTCAGTGCCTGTTACCTCTAAATTACAGAGATCGATAAATATCCCCAAAGCATTGAAGTTGATATTTGCATAACATTTCCTAGTTTCCAAGGTGGCCCTGGTTTTTGTTCTTCCGTTAAATATCAGTGTGACCTCCAGCAAATCACTGAACTTTTATTTGTCTCTTTTTTTTATCACAAAAAGTATGCATCAAATATGCTCTTGGCTCTGAAGTTCCCTGGTGTCAAATGCATTATCTTATTAGATCCAACATCTTTCTAATCTTCACTGTCACTACTATTACTGCAGATCTTACTGACAGTAATTTGTCCACACTCTACATCTGACTTACACTCTATAATTTATAAACGACAACTTAGGAGCAAGTACTCATATACCACACACCCACACCCACAGTCTTACATATAGACTAATCCCTGGCCTTATCTAATAAATACATTTTTAATTACTTGGCCTTACCAATAAACACATTTTTCATCTTCTTTCAGCAACCCTAAAGTTTTGTGGAAAATTTCCTATTTAAACCTGAATCCTGCTAGACTTCTGTGAGACAGTCACTTAGCTAACAAACAAGCCTAGCTATCAGCTCAGTGTTCATTCCTGCACTATTATTAAATAGTGTATATCCAGTATTTGAATAATAAAAAGTGATTAAAAAATAAAAACAAAAAATAAAATTGTTTCATTACGAAAAAGTATAAATCAGTTAAGAAATAATGTTTAATATTTTTAAAAAAACTTTAAACAACTACCATATGAAAAATAACCTTATAGATAAAATTAAAATAATCTTTATTCACCATTTCTAATCCCTGTCCACCCAGATGACATTTAATAACTTGTCACGTATCCTCTAGAATTTCTTTTATGGATATCTTTTATACTTAGGGACAACTAGAAACGCACGATATTGTTTTACATGTAAATGTAAGTATAAAAGAATGTGTGTTTTACATAAATGACATCAAATTGTCATATTTTGCATCTTGATTTTTATAATCATTATGACTTCATGTCAGTCCATATAGATCTACCCTCTTCTTCTAAATGCTACCTAGTCTTCCATAGTGTATTTTACCAAAATACATCTCCCATGCTCCTGCAGATAGTCATGTGAGCACTCTGTGTCTGCCTATTTGAGATGTGGTTCACTTGTTCTCTGGCACACAATGACAAACACAATCCTGGGTCAGGTTGTGTAAGCATATTTCCTTCTTCTAAATGTAATCAATTTCCTTCTAAAGAAGTTGTACCAATTCTCATTTTTATGTGTAGCTTAGGAGTACCCATTTCTCCATATTCTCACTTGTTCTTGAAATTATCAAACAACAATATTATAAAAATATAATTTTTAATAATAAAAATATCAAACATGCAGTCCTCTGGTTATTAGTGAGATTGAGGATATTTTCAAAAAATTTTTTCTTAATTTTGTGTCTTATTGGACAGGTTTCTCTGTGAATTTACTATTTGTATATTTATCCATTTTTCCTTATTCAATGTTTTGTCATTTCCTTATTTATTGTATCACACACACACACACACACACACACACACACACACACGGAATGTTTTCTCTATCTGTTGCTTGTCATTAGTTTTGTTTATAGTATCTTTTGTCATGTAGAAGATTGTAAAAAATGTTGAAAAGACAATTAACTTGTCCTGTGAGGATATATAGTGAAAACATAATTCTTGATAGAAATCCAACATACGAAAAACCCCAAGAGCTTATCAAAACATTTCATTATCCTCTGTATTGGTGGATTGGTGGATTCACCTTCCTGGTGGAGGGTGGATGCTGATTTCTTTCCTCGGGTATATTCTGGTAACAATATTGGTAAAGCTGGGTAATTGGACAGATTTGGAACAAAAGAGAAAAGTGTTCCAGAACCACTACTAGGTTCCGGACTTAGAAGAATTGCATATCTGATGTGCCGCTAAAGCTCCTCCCCTAAATGGAGTGGATTCCTGGACTTTTCCCGCTTTCAGGCTGTGGGACAGATGAGATTGTGGCACTACACAGAGGGATTGCTGGTCTTACAAATCAGGAACATTTGATACATTCACACATTGATACATTCTTGCAATTACATTGTAATTCTCACATAGTAATTCTAGCCTTTTTGAATATACAAATCATCTAAATTTATTATATCATTGCTATACCACCTCATACACATCTTGAGACCATTTGGGCCATAAAAGTTTAATATTTACAGAGCTGTAGTTCTCTACACAGATAATCGACTTTGAGTAAAATTAGAAGGGGAAAATCATTGTTAGACTCCTCTGCTCTTTTCCATGTTTGTTGGTTGCTGTTTACTCCCTGGTCTCAGCTTTTCCATTCTTCCCCGGCACCTGTTACCCATTGACGATAAAAACCTACCAGCCCCCTTCTCTGAAAGTGCCTCAGTGCTCCAGATTCATCTCTGTTTTCCACTAAAAACCCATTCCTTTTTTTCTTGACAAATTATAGCTGAGAAAGAAGCTTTCTTGAAGTAGGAGGGACTAACACATCTTGTTGAAGTAGGAATACATGCACTAAGCAGCCTACGTGAATGTCGTGTTGGGTAGTCTCAGGCCCTGCGACAGAGGGACCAGTTGTAGCCAGTGCAGAGACATTCGTGAGGCTCTGGAAGGTTTTCCTCCCTCTTTAAATTGACCCAAACTGATGACACGTGTTTGGCCTGGCTGGCTCCAACTTCTAAACCTGCCAGCTCCTGTTTGACCCGGCAACAAGAAGAGGAAACCATGACTGATGTCACGCAGCACATGCTACAGCAACTAATGTGGTTCCAAGGGCACATTTTCCAGTTACTGAATTACCCTCGCACTTCGTGTATTACCTGTGGTTCTCACTAAGTTTTTATCATTTCACTTTAAGTTATCATCTTCACAATAGGAAAAACAGGAAATACAGCACCACACTGTAAACCCTGCTTCTGACACCATTCGGTAGCAGGAGGCTATAGTTTAAAAAATATATATTTTTGAGTATTTATATACTTAAACTTTGCAAGTTATCTGAGTTCTCCATTTGGATAAATGATTCAGAATTATTTACATTTGGCTCTGTAAATATTAAACCTTTATGGCCCAAATGGTCTCAAGATGTGTATGAGGTGTTATAGCAATGATATAATAAATTTAGATGATTTGTATATTCAAAAAGGCTAGAATTACTACGTGAGAATTACAATGTAATTGCAAGAATGTATCAATGTGTGAGACTAAATTTTATTGACAGACCAAAAAACAGTTACAATAACAATTTAAATGAATATAATGAAAACATTGACCGTGTTTGAAAAACAGGGAGCATGTGTGAAACATATGTGTCCTGGAATGCGTATGAAATATTAAGGGGGTTATTTTGACTACAAATCCTTAGCATGTATAAATTTACGAATTCCTGTGCTGTACTGAAGTTTCACAGGTTTGAGTACGATATTCATATAAAATTCAGGGTTTTTTTTTGTTATCTTAAATGTCTACCATTCCAGTAAACTCTTTTTTTTCCATTTCGTTGGAATGAATTTTGTTCCCTATGCCTTTCTTTGACTCCTAAGAAAAGACCACTCTTTAAAACAAATCGTTAAAAAAACTCTTGCCCTTTTTTTTTCAAAACTGCTTTCAAAATTATTATTTCATTTTAGACATTTCCACATGAGATATATAGTAGGGTGTGTTTTAGCATTTTACAGATATGGAAATTGAGGTCCAAAGAGATTATGTGTTTTGCCTGAAGCACTAAAATCAGTATTAGAACCTCATTTTCTCTCTCTTAACTGAATAAATTTCCCACTGGGTTATATTATCTGGAATAACAATTCATCACATATATATATACTGTCTTAACTATTGCTATCATCACAATAGCTTAGACTTTTATGTATCCACCTCTCTTCCTCTTTCCTTGGATTTCTCCTGCCTGCTCCTTATACCTGTATTTCCCTTAAACAACAACCCATTTTTCAGGCAATGTCTCTGTTTTCACTGTACACAGCGGTATTTTCTTGGTCTCTGTTTTCTTATCCTGCTTTATCATTTTTAACATCAGAAAAATCAAATATCTTAGCCTTTGTCTCACCTTTCAGTGCCAAAAAATGTGAACATTTGCCCAAGAATGGAAAATTCTGTGGCTTTGATTAGAGATCGTATTTAGTCACAGTTTGGGAGATAAGGATAAATGTTTTATCCGATCAGACAACCAAGGAACTTGAGATGATATGCAGAGAATGTGTGATTAAGAGATAAATACAATATTGTTACAAATTATACAACTAGATCCATAAGTAAAGGGCTTCTTAGAATCACAGGATGTTTTTTAAATAGCATCTGTAATCTCTTTTTTAGAAAATAATCCCCATAATAGAATAAGTTGAGATATAAATGAATTTTATGTATTTTTTTCCGATTCAGTCATCACCAGAGTCTAAGCCAATTATCATTTCTTACCTAAACTTGTCTCTTTAAATCCATTATTATTTATCTCTAAAACATTCTTAATATGTTAGCCAGGATACTCTTTCTAAACTGAAATGAGATCCTATCACTCTCCTCCAGTTATAGATCTCAACATCAGCACCAACTCCACGCTAGGTTTTACGTAATATGATGTTAAATCTATCTTACAGCCATCCTAAGCCAAGAGGCCCTCGCCTGGGATGGCCTCTCTTAAGTCTCGTGCCAGTTTACATGGACATCTCTTAACCTTTAATACATTCCCCGAAAAACACAGGCTGCATACGGTGTACCAGTAACCTGCAGAATGAATTTCTCTGCCTTATAGTTGACCTCTCTAATTGAAGTTATTTTTTTATCTTTGTACCCACTTGGCTCTGAGCTTCTCTCATGAGTACACAATGACTTGTTCATTAATATATCTTAGGATCTGCCAAATATGTGTTCAATAAATACTGAATTAATAACAATTCTTATAGTTACATTTTACCTCACTGTGTTCGAAACTGGGAAAACCTTAGCAAATACAATTGCCATCAGCATTGTGGACATTGCACTTAGTGAATGTAGGTTACTTCTGCCCAGTTAAATTTGTACATATTTATGCAAATTAAGTTGTAGGTTTATTTTGATACTTTACACTCGCAGAGTTAGTTCAGTTTTGATTATGACATAGAAGATACTAAAACCACAGGAAATATTACATGAGTTAATAATACAATACAACATAAAAAAACATAAGAGAACACATTTTAAAACAGGCATTTGTAGCTTAATAATAGCATTCCTGATCAGCTTTCTGTCAGAACTAAAACGGAACCAGTATAATAACATGGCTGCTTTGTAGAAGAGCATCGATAAAAAGTTTTCATGACTGATGATAAATTTGAGCTGCCTTGCTACAAAACAAACTATTCACTTCCACAGTAACTTTTCCAAAGAACACATCTGCATGATCTTCAAGTTCACTGCTGGAGAGATGCTAAATAATAATCAGGTCATAAAGCCGAAGAAAGGCATTTTAGATTGCCATGTAATTTGCACTGAGAACTTTGAGAATTACAATAGAGGCTGAACCTCAGTAATTCTTCTTGGATAATAATGGAAATAATTGGGAAGGCTTCAAACAGTCTGTCTCTGTAAAAGTTTAGTGTCCTAAGTGTGAGAGAGCAAGAACATCGAAAGTTGTTTAACAGTTTTGTTGAACAGATCTAATCAGGCAAGTTTTACCCTCTGACATAAATTGAGTCTTTGCTGATCAAAATTGAAGCTACTTGTGCGAAAAACATTTGGATTCTTGCGTACTTTTCACCTGCTTGAGCAAATTGCACTGCAAAGTAGTGATGTACCTGCCTTGAGTCAGTTGGCCTTTCAGGTTTGTTATTCCTTTGGAAGCAAACTGGAAATCTTTTCAAAGTGAGCAAAAAGAAAATGTTTCAAATGTTTATATTAGTTTTATGACTTTTCCACAAGTCATATATATATATATATATATAACTCAAGGCATAATCTTGATTATATTAGAAAAACGAAGTTAGTCAAATTGTCAGAGGAGACTTGAAGCTAAAATCTGAATTTCTGAGATATATATTTATATCTTCCATTGAATTATGTATATCTTTAGGATATTTTCAACTAAACATGTTTATAGAATTTCCATTTTACTGCAGTAGTCCCCCCGACCTTATCCAAAGCTTCACTTTTTTGCAGTTTCTGTTCCTCGAGGTCAACCACAGGCTGAAAATGGGTGAGTATAGTACAATGAGATATTTTGAGAGAGAAAGAGAGGCCATCTTCACATATCTTTGGTTACAGCTTATTGTTATAATTGTTCTATTTATTAGTCATTATTGTTAGTCTCTTACTGTGCCTAATTTATAAATGTTATCGTAGGTATGCATGCATAGGAAAAACAGTATGTATAGGGTTTGGTACTATTCTTGGTTTCAGGCATCCACTGGGTGTCTTGGAACATATCCTCTGCAGATAAGGGGAGACTAGTATATTCTACTCCAAAATAATACTTAGCAGTGGGAAGGATGAAATCAATATGAATTAATGTAAGGAAACCACCCATTTTAAAATTTGGTTATCTGGTTTTTTACACTATTGGCAACTTAAGATGTATGCTCTTGGTTTGTGACCAAGACAGCCATAAAATTAATGCCAACTAGTAGCTGACATAACTCAGACTCAATCTAGGAATCTTACAAAGTAAGAGCATCCAATTACCCAGAACACAGCCAGCTGCTACAGGATGATTTCTAAGCATTGGAACTATTCAGGAACCTATTGAAATAGCATTTTGAAAAGTGTTTGTTAACATTTATGCTTCACTCAGAACATTCAGGAGTTCAGATTCATGAGAAGGACAAATTTCAAAAGGTCTTAAGAGAACTGTTCATTTCAAACTAACCTATGCTAGAGATTCGACTATTCCATTTTAAGCTCTCTAGTAAATTTGGATGCTATGCAGTATGTTCAATTTGTTACAAATATCAAAAGCTTGTGGAAAATGCTTTCCATGTGTCCTCAAAAATAGGACGAGACAATTTTGTAGAACCACCTTACTAATTTTCAGCAACGCACTTCTTGGAAATATTCAGGTTGAGAATTATTTCTCTACTTTTCTAATAAAGAAAAGTTTCTAGTGCATGAGCACAGCTTTCTTTTTTTTGTTCTGAAAAATATAGGTAAAAAGGTAATTACTTGACCCTTAACATATTGTGTGTGTACATAAATTTTAGTTACATCTATTGGTTTTGGTTTCTAGGAGTAAATTAACACTGATGAAATCAATGAGCGATACAATGGTTTTCCTGTCTAACATGGGATGTCAGTAGGAAGCTTATTGGATTTAACAACTCTCCATGGAAAACACAAACACACAAGTAAACATACTGGAGGAAAGAAGAGCAAAAGGAGAAATTGTTTTCTGTCCTATTTCTCCCATAAATTGATCCACTTTCAATCTACACTTGTAAAGTCACTAATGGATCTTTGGAAAGTAAGTCTTAAAATTCAAACAAAATCTTTATTTAACTTTTATATCTGTTATTATTTTTCAAATTTACCAAAAACTTGCAGTGATATTTTGCTCTGATCCTTCTTAAGTGTGACTTGTACATGGCCTGTATGTCAAATTTCATGTATTTCTAACATGTGGACAATTAACTTTCAACTTATACTGGACCAAAATTTCTAAGCTTGACTCTCTAGAAGAATTAAGAACAGTACTTATTCCAGATCAATTATTTTTTGGCGATATGTGACCAGGAAATCTTTGTTATTGTATTTCTCCCCAAATTATGAACAGAATGGTCTGAGATTTCCTTTTAGTTCAATTTTACGGCTTGTCCATGTTTTATAAGCTATTCTCTGCCTTTCCAATGCTACTGAATCCCTTCCAAACATATTCAGGAAAATTATCTTTCTTTTGCTTCTGGGTTAGGATCACTTGAACAAAGAGCTCCGTAGAGGAATTTCAGAAGCACTGAAATGCTCTGTGAGCCCCAAAATATTCCTCTCCCTGCATCATTCTGAAGGTACAATAAACTTCCTTCACAAATCTGAAATTTCACCAGTGGTATGAGACTTTTGAGAAAATAGGATATATTATCTTTAGAATGTTATTATTTAAGTAGGATAGATAGTATATATGGATGTATTTGTATAAAATTTCAACCAAGGTAGCTCCCTCCAGCTATGGGCAAGTCTAAGAAAGCTTTTGGATATTTTGAATGTGAATATAATTTTAATCTTCTGTTTGCTCTTCCTTTCCTTTTATCTTCTAATATGTTCAGTTCTTCAAGCACCATCCAGTCTCCTTTACTCTGTTGTCACCTTCTCGGAGCTTTGCTCTGTGCCCTGTGTCCTTTGTCATTCATTGCTGTTCTTCCTTCTGAAATCTGGTTGAAGGAAGAATACAAGTTCTCCACCACTGGCATTTTGTTTTTTTTTTTTTGAGACAAAGTCTCGCTCTGTTGTCCTGGCTAGAGTGAGTGCCGTGGTGTTAGCCTAGCTCACAGCAACCTCAAACTCCTGGGCTCAAGCGATCCTCCTGCCTCAGCCTCCCGAGTAGCTGGGACCACAGGCATGTGCCACCATGCCCGGCTAATTTTTTCTACATATTTTTAGTTGTCCACATAATTTTTTTCTATTTTTAGTAGAGATGGGGTCTTGCTTTTGCTCAGGCTGGTCTCGAACTCCTGAGCTCAAACAATCCACCCGCCTCAGCCTCCCAAAGTGCTAGGATTACAGGCGTGAGCCACCGTGCCCAGCCCACCACTGGCTTTTAATGTTTAAGGAACTCATGCAGATTTCTTTAAACTTGGAGATATGTATATATCCAAGAGATGTAGATATCTCTAATTAAACAAGATGTGGTGTGTAGAAGGTGTATATTTGTCAGAAGTTAAATACAGTGGACAAAGATGCAATAGGCAAGAAGCCTATAGATCAAAACAAGGAAGCTAAAAGAAATACAAAGCACAAAGGAGTATTCTTAAGTAGCTCTTTTTGCATAAATAGTCATAAGTCTTAAAACTAGTTTAAACTATTTTAATCTGCCTTACTTGTCTTATCACACCCTTTTTAGTTCATTGTAATACTGAAGTCCCCACCTCCTGGAATCTACTGTGCATGTTTAACCTGTATTGTATGTAAATATACAATGACAGAGAGTGAGAGAGAGCTCTGCGTCACTTGCCAAGAAAAAATTCAAGGCTCCACAAACAGGCAGGCAGTGCAGTTCTTACTCTCTGAAGAATTCCTACCACCACCAGGAGTGAATGCCCTGAGGATTCCTATCTTGACTAGGAATGAAAGCC
>CAUYSK010032329.1:0-16773 GCA_963575035.1 Avahi laniger
AACTGTGAAAAAGAAACGTCAAAAGTGCAATGGCAATTCTGAGCAGAGAAGGGAGAAGAGAGGGCTGGAGGAGGGTTGAGGAGGGTGGATGTGCGCGGAGGAGCAGGGTGCGGGTTCTGGGGTGCGCAGGCTGGGGCGCTGTGAGGAGCTGCCAGTGAGCTCCAGCCTCTGCAGCGGGGAGAACCGGGCGGCGGCCGAGCCCGCCAGAACTCCCGCGGGTTATGGGGAGCCTCGCCGCTCTCCAGCCGGGCCAAGCCGCATCCCCACGCCCATCCGCGCCGCCTACCTCGTCCAATCCGCGCTGGGCCCTAGGATGTTGCCAAACACGAGGTCATTGACCCCAGGTCGGAAGTGGGCACGGCGGGGGGCGGTGGGGAGAAGAGAGAGGAGGGGCGAGCTGCTGCCGGGCTGCCTGCGCTGGCCCGACTGCTCCCAGGTCCGTGCAGAGCCGTGGGGCCGCCGAATCACCTGCCCTGCAAACCCGGACTTTCGCCTGGCGCCCCATCCTGCCGCGATACCCGGTAGGGGGGGGTGGGCTTCCAGGTGCCTGACCTTTGCCCACCCCCCAACTTTCAGCACCCTCTCCAAGGAACATTGGCAGCGTTAAGCTCGTGACTGCCTTTTAAAAATTGCTTTCACCCCAAACTGACTTCTAGAGGCCACCTCAACCTCCCCGCTCCACATCAGGGTTCCAACCAGAGAATTTCGGACGATGCCGCCCAGCCTCGGGCTGCTTCTAATTTCCTCCTTCCTCCCAGCTGGCCCATCCCTTCCTCGTCCCCTCCTAACGCTCCCTCCCTCATGGCCGGCTCACAGGCGGGACAGGGCAGAGATTCAGGAGGACAAAGGCCTCCACCCAGGGCTGACCCAGGCCTGATGTGGTTTGAGTTCCCAGTTCTGCCCCTTATTGCTGTGAGATCTTGGACAAGTTATTTGACCTCTCTGTGCCTCAGTTTCTTCATCTTCGAAGTGGGAATAATAGTATCAATCTCTTGGGGTCACTGGGAAGACTCTGAGCGGGCATCGCCATTACTGTTTACTTCTGACCATCCCCACTTCCTCCATATCCCCTTCCCAACCAGTCTGCACCTTCTCCGTCAGCAGGAACCAGGAATGACTTAGAGGGGCGAGACCACACACGAATAACACTTCATCACAACTCCTGCCTTTCTGAGACCTGCGGGTAGCTGTGTGTTAGAGCCGGCTTGCTCCAGCCTAGACTATTGTGAACATTTCTTCCCAGCTGCTCCTTCATTGACTTCAGATTGGTAGCCTGAGATCAGTCCTGGTGGGACTATTTACACTTTGGAAACCGGCAGATGCTACAGATGAAGACTTTTCCCCTCAGAGAGCTGGTCTTGAAACAGTAACAGCCACTGCCTGGAGGTCAGGGTACCCCGAACCTTAGTCACAGGGGTAAGCCCCTGGGAAAGGGCCAGAGGAGCCCTGGGTGGGGCTGTGGGGAGAGCTAGTCTGCCCCAGTTCCTTTTTCCTCCCCTCCAGCCCCACTGCAGCCCTGTGCCTGGACCACCGAGGTCG
Organism: Avahi laniger; assembly: GCA_963575035.1. Classification (NCBI taxonomy): domain Eukaryota; kingdom Metazoa; phylum Chordata; class Mammalia; order Primates; family Indriidae; genus Avahi; species Avahi laniger. The sequence continues at coordinate 1,540 of CAUYSK010032329.1, forward strand.
CTTCCTGACTGGGGTTCCTGCACCCACTCAACCCCCTCCAGGCTCCTCTCCACTATCCCTGAGTACAGACCAACCCCTTAGGACGAGGCCAGGCCCCCCAGGTCCTGCAGGCTCTGGCCCCTTTCCTTCTGCTCCTCATCTGAGTACTTCCAGCCTATTTATACTGCTTGTACCTGCCTCAGGGCCTTTGCACATATTGTTCCTTCTGCCTAGACTGCTCTTCCTGGCCTCTACATCCACTTCCCAGAGCTAATCTGCCTTCAGACCTCAATGTTCTTCCCTGATTCCCCACGCACCCCACCCCAGGAACAATGCTTATTACAGTTTTTATCATTGTTATGTGTGCTATTGTTTCAGGTTTTTCTCACCCAAAAAGATAGTAAGCTTCAGGAAGGGGCCAGGTTCTGGCTTGTTCAGCACTAAACTACCACACAGGGCGTAGAACTTAGTAGGTGCCTGATAAATATATATCAAATAGATGAATGAATGAGCGATGTGGTTGGAACGCTGACGTCAGAGTAAGGCGATGCTTTTAGATCCAGTATGGAAGGCTACGCTTAGAGTCAGGGCCTGAGTGAGTGCAGGAGTAAGTCCCTGTTCATCTTTACTCATTTCCTCTTCTGTAGGTCGGGGTAATAATGACAATCACATGCTTGGCTTAACCCCAAGGTTGCCGTGCCATCAAATGCAACAATGGACAGGAGAAACGTCTATGGACAAGTCTGCAAAGAGTTGACAATGAGCTTGGATTCAGATCCCAGCACTGCTGCTTAGTAGCTGGATCAGCTTGGAGAACTTACTTGGTCTCTTTGAGTGTCAGTCTCCTCAGTATGCAGGGCAGTCCCTTCCTCATGGGGTGGAGGGGCAGCTGAGACAGTGTGTCTCAATCACCCAACCTCAAGTCTAGCGTGGAGTAAGCCTCAAGCTCAGCGGGCAGCCACTGGGGCTATGACTGTCAGCTCCAGACACATGCAAGAGCTAAGTAGAATTGTTTATTCAGAAACCAAAGACTGATATTATAGTAGACATTTTTGTAGGACATCTAGGGCAAAATGTGGGTCAGAGTTTGGGGAGAGGCCACCCTGAGCATCTTTTCTATGCCAGACACTGGGCTGTTCACACGCAGGGAGCAGCCAGCCATCTGGGTCTGCCCTTAAGTGGTTCCTTCCACAGGAGCGGCTCTGGAAGAAGGTGAGGCCAGCGACGGTGGGAGCGTCTGGGGCAGACCCTGGTCACAGGCAGGACTCTGGGGAAATCAGGTCGTAGGACATTCACACAGTAGGAGTGAACAGGAAGAGGGCAGTGGCTTCTCAGAGCTCAGCTTCAGATCGCAGGGAAATGGGGCTTCCCGCAGGGCCAGCGTGGGTTTGGGGTGGAGGCCACAGCCATGTGGGGAGACTGTGTTGAGCACTTGATTAGGGGTTTAAGGAAGGGAGGTGCTATGTTCTGAGCATCTTCTATTTGACAGGCTCTGACCTGGGCGCTTTACACAGCATCAAGACCATACTACCAGGAAGGTACCATTAGCCCACTTTTCAAAGGAGGAAACTAAGGCTCAGAGAAGTGAGGCGACTTGTTCAAGGTCACACAGCCAAAATGTGCCGAACCAGAATTCTGACCCCAAGCAGGCAGCTTTCCACGGCCCCATCCCTCCTCCCCACAGAAGGAGCCTAGCCCCGAGGGGACCTGCCCTGGCTGCTTCCAAGGAAGGGAAGGAAGCAACAGGGCCCAGGGACCTGGACCTCCCCCCCCAAGTACCCACTACTTCCGAATATTGGTGGAAACCTCCGTGTGCCTCTAGCAGAATGATATTATTAAGAATATTATTAGCTATAATTTAACAAGAGATGATTATGCACCAGTGAGCTTTCATTAGCTCATTTAATCATCACAACAACCCAGTAGCTGGGTCCCATGATTGTGCCCATATACAGATGAGAAACAGAAGTCCAGAAAAGTTAGCGCTGACTCCTCGGGCGCCTCTCCTACTTTCTCGGAAAAGAAAGATGGGTTGTCGCAACACTTTGGAACATCAACCCAGAATCACATAACCAGAAGAGAGGAATGAGTCAGTTGGGAAGTCCTCCCTCATGTCTACCCCAAGTTTCCCAGGCTGCAGTGAGAGTTTGGCATTCCACAGCTTTTCTGGGCCAGCCAGCAGCCACCCCCTACCACACGGCCTTGGCCCCTCATCTGTTGGGGGTGGGGAGGGGGTGTTTTTCCTTTGTTCTCTAGGCCTGGGGGGAGTGTCCTTACTCCAGAGAGGCCAGCTGAGGTCATGGGTCTGTGCCCCCTCCCTGGGCCAGCCTGGCCATGCTGGCTGCCCCGTCAATCAGGTACAGCCAGCTCAGCAGCCAGCCTTTTATTTCCTAAATTAAAAGGGCTTGTGATTCCTGATCGAATTAAAGGCGGGAAGGGCAGCTCTGAGACCAGCAGGGAGATTTTCAATCACAAGAGACCGGAGGCAGCCAGGGTGGGCAGGGGGCCAAGGCTGAGAGCAGACAAGGCTGGGGGTGAGGGTGGGGACCAGGGCGCCACTGCTTCTCTCTCAGGCTAGACCTAGTCCAAGTATGGTATGAGGGTGGCTAGTCCCACCCCCACCCCCACATAATGTTGGTTTGAATTAAAGAAATTTCATCCTCCTCTTTGCCCCTTGTACAGTAGACAACCTGCACCACTGGACTAGGCAACCTCGCTTGCCTATCTACTGGTTAAACTACCCTCAGAAAAGTGAATTCCACAATACTTCTCACTTCCTACTGGCAGCAAGTGCTTTTCTAACTTCTCTTTTAAACTCCATGTTGGACCTTGAGGAGACAAAAAGAGCGAAGCTACTTGCTTTGGAGTCAAAAGACAGTTAATCAACCTGCTTTTCCTCCACCTGGGGCTTGGGTTCGGGGATGCTGCAGCCCCCCAGTGCCTTCCTAGAGACCTGAATAGACTGGAGAGAGGATTGCAGTGAACACCAGGAGGACCCAGTCTTCCCCGGCTGTGTGCTTGGGGGAAAGCCCTTTATTTTGCCCTGGGACTCAGTTTCCCTATCTGTACCATGGGCAGCATAGCCCTTACAGGGTTTGCTGGAGTCCTAGCCCTTCCTGGATGGCCACGCTTGGGATGTGCCCTCTCGCCTGGGCTGGCACTGCACCCCCCTTGGGTAGCCATGGGATCCCCTGCCAAGAGACAAGTGAGGAATTATGAGGACCTGAGTCCTATCTCTGCAGGGCAGATATAGAAGCCCTGGAGTGAATGCCCATGTCTTCCAAGGACAGACAAGAAGAAATAAGCTTTACTCATGGCAGGTGGGACTGAGGTTAGACATCAGGACGAACCGACTTCCTTAGTGAGAGTGGTTTCTGGAAATAGATCATACAAAAGCCCTCCCCCCATTCCTACCCTTCACCTCCCCAGCCCCAGTGGTACCTCCATGAGGGCAGCCTTAGATATAGGGGTTGCCCTGCAGCTGGTGAGGCTGAGATTAGATGTAGGAAAGGACTTCCTAGTGGTGGGAGAGATAAGACCATGGCATACATCATCAAAGCAGGGGTACCCATGGGGCATGTTTAAGGAAATAGGGCATCACGGGCCCCACCTAGGTTGGTGGAGGTGAGCTCTGGCCCCAGAGCCAGAGATCTGGGTTCTCTTCTCACACCTTGCCGGTCTCGAGTAGCAAGCAGGTCCTTTGCCTCTTCTGCAGAAGGGAGGTGTCGATGCTATTCTAGCAAACAAGGCAGGCATGGGTTTCCAATGGCAGGGTGACACGGGTGACTGAGAGACAGCTTTGCAGGGTGGCTTTTCCCTGTATATCTGAAATTTGCATACCCTTCAAAAAAGTCAATAATATCTTTTCTTACTGCCTGGCATAGGCCATGCCTTTCTCTGCCAGAAGACTCACAAGACCTTTTCCATATACCAGGAGCTGTTTTAAGTACTTTACATGTATTTAACTCATTTAACCTTCTCAATAATTGTTGCGATCTTCATTCAGAGATAGGGAAACTGAGGCACCGAGAGGTCCAGTGACTTGCACAAGCTTAGCGACAGCAGAGTGATGATGTGAATCGGGGCAGCCAGGCTCTAGAGCAATGCTGACTCCTGAGCTAGAACTCTTTGTGATGATGGCAATGTCCTGTATCTGCGCTGTCCAGTGTGGCAGCCACCAGCCCCGTGTGGCTTTCGAGCATTTGCCATATGACTTATGTGATCAGGTAACTGGATTTTACACTGTTACTTCATTGTAATTTAAATAGCCACATGGGGCTGGTGGTTACTGTATTGGACAGTGCAGCTCTAGAGACTCTAAGGAACCACCAGGCAGGACAAGGTCATTGCCGAGGGTCTTCACATTCGTCCCTCTCATCCTCCACCTGCTCTCCTCCTGGCCACTCGGAGCCATCTGAGCCTGGACTCCCAGGAAAGCTGTCTTTCTCCCACAGTCCCCTGTGAGGGCGTCCTTGTCCATCAGTGTGTGTGTGTCCCACCGACAACTGGCCTCCATGTTGTCTACCTGCCTAAAGGTGTCTTGGAAGGCCAGGACAGTCCCGTGCAGGGGCCAGGTCTGGTTCCTGGTGTCTTGGTGAGTTCCCCGTAGGGCCTGGCCTGTTGGTGCTCACGGTGTCTCTTGACATTAGGCAGAGAGCACTTCCTGTCCCACAGAGGGAACCCAATCCTTGGGGAGATGTGGATGAACAGCCCTCCCACACCAGGGCCTCGAGCTGGAGGACCCCTCCTGGGTCACACCCGCTCCTGGTGCCTGAGGTCTCTGAGACTGATGGGATTTCTCACAGACCTCCTGGTCTGCCCTGCAGGGCTTTGGGCTCCCATATTGTGCCACATGCTGGAAGCACAAGAAAGAGTCAGTCACAGGCCAGGCAGCTCAGGGCAGATGGGCGATTCCATTCCCACCAGGGTAAGCCCTGGGGGATGCATCTAGGCCATTAGCTCAGAGGAGCTATGGAGAGTTGCCGAGAAGAGGTGGAATTCATATTGGGCCTTGAAGTAGAAAAAGTTTTTGATGAGGCGGGCAGGAAGGAGGAAGGCATGTCCTGCAGAAAGAAAAGCAAAGCTGGAGGCGTAGAGGCCTAAAAGTTTGGCTGCATCGCCACGTGGGCAAGAGGCAAGAGTTGAAGCTGCTGAGAGCTCGGGAAGAAGAGGCAGCTGGTAACACTCATGCCCATGTGTCCTGAGTGCCCCTGCAGGCCAGCACATACTGTCTCACGTGGTTCTCAGAACTGCCCTGGGGCAGATGGGCCTCACAATGGGAAAGGGAGGCTCAGAGAGGGGACAGCCACTTGCCAAGCTCACACAGCCAGCAGGATGTGCACCCAAAAGCCTGGTTCACCTACCTGGCTTCCTTCCAAAGACACTTGGACTTTATTCTGCAAACAACAGGTTTTCAGGGGGGTCTCGCCAGGTTTGTGCTTTCAAAAGCTCCCTGGGGCTGCCGAGCGGAGGACGAAAGGGGACGGGAAAGGCAGGAGACAGGAGCTGGGCAGGAAGCAGTGGCGTAATGGAGAGGAAGAAGGCCTGGCCTGCCGTGTTTAGGAAGCTGAGTTGGGGAGATGGAGATGCTCCAGACTGCGATGTAGATCCGTGGGGGGGCCGGGGAGGGCAGAGGAGGAAGGTTGGAGAAGGTGAGGGTCGAGTTTACGTCATGTTATAGCTGAGGGGCGCATGAGAACTGCAGGGGTCTGGAGCTCGGGAAGGAAAGGCTGAATTAGAGGAAGGGATTTGGAGAAGGCCAAGGCTGATGGTTTGGGCCCGGAGCAAGTTCAGGGAGAAGAGAAGCCACCCCGGCTTTACCCTAGGATTTCCAGCTTCCTGGGGACCAGCAGAGGGTGGGGAACCCTAAGCAGATAGAGAGAGAGACCCAGGAGAACAGAGCGTTCCGGGAATGGCGAGGCCAGCATGGGCAGCTCTGAGCAGGCCGGGAGGGTGAGAGCTCAGCCATGCACCACACTTGGTGTTTAGGGCATCCTGGAGGGGACAGCAGAGGGCAGAGACCAGAGCGCGTTCATGGGGTAAAGAGAGTGGGGAAGGCAGGCCATGGGGAGGGGACAATTTTCCTGGAAGAGGAAGAGGAAGGCACTGGCTACAGGAGAGGTAGGAGAGCTCCTCTGGGGGACCCCAGGTACCTGCCACCATGTGGGTAGTCCCCGGGCTTCAGGTCTGCCTGCCCAAGTTCCCCGGTGCCAAGTGTGACTTCTCTGACTTCCTCCCCCACGCCCTCCCCAACGCGCTCCAAAAAGTGCTGAGGCCACTGCAGGCCCTGGGAAGCGTTGCTGATTCACTAAGGTGGAGAGTCTGGCAGCCCGAAGACGGCCGAGTCCGCCCTGCCCTGGGGAGGGGAAGCAGGCTGGAGGACGCAGGACAGGCAGCAGCACACCCACCATTCTGCTCACATGCGTCCTGTGCAGGGCTGGAGGTGAGCAAGGGCTGGCCCCAAGACCAGGGAGGAAGATGTACCCACAGATGGCCATCCTCTGGGGCAGAGGGGCAGAGAGGTCCGGGAAATAGTTCCCTGCCAGCCGGAGAATCAAGGAGGGCTCCTTGGGGGAGGTGGCATGAGTGCTGGGCCCAGAGGATGGGCTCAGTTTTGCGCAGTGGAAAGGGAAAGGACATTCCCGACAGCGAGCACACAAGCAGGAAATCGAGAGGCCTTGTCAGCGTCTGGCACGAAGCCTGGGCTGGCCAACGCCTCGGGCCGAGGTGTGGAGAGACCAGTGGCAGGGAAGCTGGGTTCTGGGTCAGGAAGAGCTCTGAACGCCCAAGTAAAAGAGTTTGAACTTTACCCAGTAGGCAATGGTGAGCTCTTGCAGATTTTGCATCAGGAGAGGCCCCGGAGGGTGTCTCCGTGACCGGGGTGGCTGTGGGAAGGCAGATTGGTCCTTGATGGGAGAGGGAGGGAAGGGAATGTCCATCAGGGTCTCGCAGAGGGTAGGAGCCCCAGCCCCACAGTCCAGCTCTCCCACAAGCCAGGCTGGTAAAAATAGCTGGGAATACCACTGAGATAAAAATAGCTGTGGGCCAGGGAACTCACCTGCCCCGACAGGTAGAATAAGTAGGTCACGACTGTGGGGCACCTGGGAGGTGAGCAGGAGGGAGCGGAGGTCCAGTCAGAGCCTGCCACTTCCTCCTTCTCCCATGAAGACCTAGCCCCCCAGGCACCTCTGAGCAGAATCTGACAGTGGGGAAGGGTCTGGAGTCAGCCCTGTAGGCCCAGGGGCCGCTGCTATCTGTCCCCGGGGGGCACCTCCACCTCCCAAGCCGGCTATGCGCATCTTCTGGCACCCTGCCTTGACTTCCAGAATCTGCTTCCAAGAAGAGTCTAGGGCTTGGTTGCTTGGCAACATCACTTGCTAGATTGCCAGTACCATACTGTCTTGATTGCTGAGTTCACTTGCACTTATCTCGCCATTGCTACTGTTTATTTACTGAACATTTAAACTCTACGCACTGTGCTAACTTCTCCACGGTACCTTTCTGAAACATGAGTCTTCTCTCCAAGAGCTAAGCGCCTCTCTCTTAGAGCCCTTGTCCATACTGATGGGTTTTTAAAAGCTACCATACAGTAAAATTTACTTCTTTTCTTCTAATATGCTGTTCTATGAATTTTAACTTGTGCAGATTTGAGTAACCACGACTGTGAGGACACAGAACAGTTTCATCATCCCTAAGAACTCCCTCAGGCTGTCTCTTTATAGTTATACCCTCAACCCACCCATAACCCTGGCAACAACTAATGTTTTCCATCATTAGAGTTTTGTTTTTTCAAGACTGTCAAATAGGCTGGGTGTAGTGGCTCAGGCCTATGATCCCAGCACTTTGGGAGGCTGAGGAATGAGGATCATTTGAGTTCAGGAGTCAAGGTTGCAGTGAGCTATGATCACGCCATTACACTTCAGCCTGGGCTGCAGAGCAAGACCTTGTCTCCAAAAAAAAAAAAAGACTATCAAATAAATGAAATTATACAGTGTGTAATCTTTTGATTGGTTTCCCTCATTTAGTATAAAAGTGTTTGATATTCATCTATGTTGTTGCCTGTATCAATATTGCTCCTTTTTACTGTTCAGTGGTATTAGTATTCCATTGTTTGGATGTTTGCTTAACCACTAATCCACTGAAGGACATTTGGGTTGTTTCCAGCTTCTGGCTACTATAAAGAAAGTTGCTATGAACATTCATGTCCAGGTTTTCATGTGAAGAGAAGTTTTCATCGCTCTAGGGTAAATACATAGGAGTAGGATTGCTGGGTCATATGGTAAGTCTATGTTTAACTTTATGAGAAACTGGTGAACCATTTTTCAAAATGTCTGCACCATTTTACATCCTCACCAGCAATGTATGAGGGTCCCGATTCCTCTGCATTCTCATCAGCACTTGGTTTTGTTAGTATTTCTTATTATAGCTATTCTGATAGGCTTGTAGCGGTATCTCAGCATGGATTCAATTTGCATTTTCCTGACGGTTAATGATGTTAAATGTCTTTTCATTTGTTCATTTGTCATCCTTAGATTCTCTTTGGTGAAGTGTCTGCACAAGTCCTTTGCCCATTTTTTAATTGAATGGCTTTTTTTCTTGCTATTGAGTTTTGATAGTTCTTTACATATTGTGGATACAGTCCTTTGTCAGATATGTGGCTTGCAAATATAATATTTTTTTCCAGTTTGTACTTTGTCTCTTCATTCTCTTGACAGTATCTTTCTTTCACAGAGCAAAAGTTTTTAATTTTGATGAAGTTCAATTTATCAGTTTTTCCTTTCAGGGATCATGCTCTTGGTATTATTTATGAAGTCCTTCACCCAACCCCAGCTCATGAAGATTTTCACATATGTTGTCTGTTAACAGTTTTATAGCTTTACATTTTGATCTATAATCCATTTTGGGTTAATCTTTGTATTGGGGTCAAGGTTTATTTTTTTGCTTATGGATGACCAATTGTTCCAACATCACTTGTTGAAGAGACTATCCTTTCTCCATTGAATTTCCTTTGCATTTTTGTACATATTAATCAAATACATATGAATCAATTTATGAACATTCCACTTTGTTTTATTGATCTCTGTGTCCATATCCATCTTTTTGCCAATAGCACATTGTCTTTATTGCTATTATAGTTTTATACAAGTCTTAAAATTGGGTACTATGATTCTTTCCGCTTCAGTCCCCTTTTTTCTCAAAATTGTTTTAGCTATCCTTTTGTCCTTCTATAAAATTTTGCAATCTGCTTGTTAATATCTACAAAAAAATCCTGCTGAGATTTTTATTGGTATTGTGTTAAATCTGTAGTTCCCAGTGGGAAAATTGGTATCTTTACTGTATTGAGTCTTCAATCCATGAATATGGTATATCTTTCAATTTATTTAAGCCTTTACCAATTTCTTGCAACAGCATTTTATAGTTTTCAGCATACAAATCCTACACATCACATTTGCCCCCTCCACCAGACCATCACCCCCATGAGGTCAGGAGCCACATCCATATTACATAACACTGTGTTCACTGAGTTCCCAAAGGGGCCGCCTGGCAGACAGTAGGCCCTCACTAAATATCTCTGAATGAAGTACAGTTCTTCCACTTTCATCATTTTATTTAATCTACCTGCAATCCCTACAGGATAAAGATTATATTTCATGGAGGAGAAAACCAAGGCTTGGAAAGGATGTATAGAAAGCATTATTCTAAGATGGCCCTCAAAATTCCATACTCCCCTCCACTGGTGTACAAACCCCATAAAATTGTCTCCCCTTAAGTGTGGGAGGAACCTATGAATATGACGAGATATCATTCCTGCGATTAGATCACATTATACAGCAAAGGTGGTGGGATTTTGCAGATGTAATTAAGGTCCGTAATCAGTACACTCTGAGTAAATCACAAGGAGATTTTCCTGGGTGGACCTGACGTAATCAGACGCACCTTTTAAATGAGAGTCTAGAGAACACAGGTGTAAGAAGACAGATTCAAAGCAGCAGATATGCTCTTCTGTTGGCCTTGAAGAAGCAAACTTCCATTTGCAGAGAGGGTAATGTGGCAGGTAACAGCAGTGGTCTCTAGAAATTGAGGTCCTCAGTCCCACAACTGCAAGGAACTTGGAGGAGGACCTCAAGCCTCAAGTGAGATTACAGTCCAGATAATGCCTTGATTTAAGCCTGCCGAGACCCTAAGTGGAGAACACAGCTATGCTATGTCCAGAGTTTCTGACCTAAAGAAACTGTGAGATAACAAATGGGTGTGGTTTTAAGCTGCTAAATTTGTGGTAATTTGTTATGCAGCAATAGAAAACTAATATGGGGGCCTTTCTAAGAGACCCAGAGCTGAGACCCACAGAACCTCTCACTGTCAAGCTCTCACTGCCCACCACTGGTGTGAGTCCTGAAGCCTTCTCCTTTGCGGGGGCATGGGGAAGGATGAGCCTTTCCAGTTCACACCTTTCATTTTGTTTTATTTTTGTTTGGATCTCAAATTTACAGAATGCTTTTCAATGACAGTCTTATTAATGGTTCATACACAGCCCACTTTTATTTACGTTGGTTAGTTAGTCGGTTTTGCTAATGCAATAAGCATCCATAAACCCCCCACCCAGAATAGCTAGTTCTTGACAATAACCCACATCTAACCACTGCCTCCCATCCTTCCCCCATCCTTTTTCAGTGGCAACTGTCCTCTGAATCCTGTATGCATCATTCTTTTCCTTAATGATTTATGTCGTTTAATGGCATCCATATGGATTCCATAAAATTATATCTTAAATTTTTACTGGTTTCTAGCTTTATAAAAAGGGTATCATGGCCGGGCGCTGTGGCTCATGTCTGTAATCCTAGCACTCTGGGAAGCCGAGGCGGGCAGATTGTTTGAGCTTGGGAGTTCGAGACCAGCCTGAGCAAAAGCGAGACCCCGTCTCTACTAAAAACAGAAAGAAACTAATCGGACAACTAAAAATATACAGAAAAAATTAGCTGGGCATGGTGGCGCATGCCTGTAGTCCCAGCTACTCAGGGGGCTGAGGCAGTAGGATCACTTGCGCCCAGGAGTTTGAGGTTGCTGTGAGCTAGAATGACGCCACGGCACTCTAGTCCAGACAACACAGTGAGACTCTGTCTCAAAAAAAAAGGGTATCATGCAGTACATAATCTCTTGGGACCTTTTCATCTCAACTTTGTGTTGTCAAGATCCATCCATATTGCTCCGTGTTCAAGCAGGTCCTTCATTCGGATTGTGGTGTAACCGTCACCACGTGGCCACACCACACAGTTTCACTGCTGATGGGCATTTGGGTGGTTCCCAGATTTTTGCTGTCATGAACAGTGCTGCTCAGAATGTTCTTCAACAAGTCCCCTGGTACGGTAGTTTACATCTCAAATTCCACCTAAATAAACTAAAGACGAAGGATTTTGTTTCTTTGACATAGGGGAAACAGAGGGCTGACAAAACTCCTTGCTAGGGGCCTGCCCTTGATTGCACTCAACTCAAACTTCTGCTCCCAACAGATCCATCTAAAAGCCACCCGCTCCAGACACCCAAACCTAGGGCCACCAGCCCCAGCCACCCACCAGGGAGCATCAAGTGCTCGCAAGCAGCTCCTCCTCCACCCAAGTGTTGACATGGAAAACCAGCTCAGAGGAAGCTTGCTGACCACAGGATCAGCTCACTCACGGCTGCGGGTAGGACTGTGGCCCCAAATATGTCTCTCTGTGCACTCGGAATGTGCTGACTCAGAAAGCCCCCTGGCCTAGGCCACAGCAGAGCATGCAATGACAGCCAGTGCGGTGACAAGTTGGCAGAGTAAGAAGTGAGATGCAGCCCCAGGCTAGTCCCTGCCCTGCCAGGCTTCACAGGAGACCCTGGTTGAGGTACTGACCCCTCTTGGGCCACAGTGTCCTACATAGCCCAGGGGAGAGGCACACGCAGGGAGATAGGTTTGCCATCTGGTTGGAGGGTGGAGAGGGCTGAGAGGATGGCCAAGAGGAGCATTGGCCAGGGCTGAATGGAAGGGCCATTCATGCCCAGAGCTCCCAGGACCCCTAAATGTACTGTCAGCATCACATTGGAGAGGACAACAGCCCCCTTTCCAGGTTGCAATCCTGTCTCAGTGTCCCCCACCTGCCCTCTCAGCAGGAGCAGGCCACACCCACATGAGTAGGTAGGCATGAGTCTAGCCTTTGCAGACAGAACCAAGTCAACACCCCAGTCCCTCCTCTTGCCAACCATTTGCCCAGGCAGCTTGCTTATGGTCTTCAATTCTGCTTCCTCCTCTGTAAAATGAAAATGATAAAATGCACCATAATGTGTTGATTAATGTGGGCTTCAATCTTGGCCCTGCCACTCACTAGCTGTGCGACCTTGCACAAGTTACTTAACCTTCCTGTGCTTCAGTGTCCTCAACTGTAGAATGGGGTCGAAAATGCCTCCCACCTCACAGGGTTGTTCCGAAGATTAAATGATTTGGCGTTTGTAGAGTTTACCTGGCGCACAGTAAGCGCTCGGTAATGACAGTCGGAGCGAAGGGCAACATATTCCGTCCATTCATTCAATTAGCTTTAGCAGGGGCAGTGGGCAGTAAGGGAGGTGCCACACCAGGCACGGTGTCAAAAGCCACAGGGAAGAACAGAGGAGAAAGAGAGCCCTTGGCATTCAAGAACTTACCCCCTGGTAGGAGGAAAAGGCAAGTGCCCCGTAACCATGACACAGGACCCCGCACTGCGGAGACGGGCAGAGTTGGGGCTGGGGCTGCCCCTGCAGCAGGCGCCCTGCCGGGGAGAGTCAGGGAGGCTTCATGAGGGGGCGGTGGTTGCGGGACTAGACCTTTAGGAGAGTGGGGATTTGTAGAGAGGACGGAGTGGGCAGGGGCACATTGTCCAGACACATTAGTGCCCGACAGCATGCAGGAAGGACCTGAGGGCACAGCTAATCTGAATTTTTCACTGTTCAGAGAAGACACCATGGCCCAGAGAGGGGAGCCATGTGCCTGGAGTCACGCGAGGGCAAGTTAGGGACAGAGATGTCAGGGCTCCAGGCTGGTGCTCTTCCTGCACCCCACAAACGAAGCTTCCATCACCCTGCCTGGATATCCATGTGAGTAGGGTGGGCACCACATAAGGGATCACCTCAAAACTGCGTGGCTAGAACAACAGCCATTTATATCCGCTCGTGTATTTGTGGGGTGGGGACCTGGGGCAGCCTCAGCCCGAGGTCTTGCCCAGGTTCTCTCTGGAGGTTTCTGTCAGACAGTGGCTGGGGCTGGGGCTGGAGCAGTAGGTGCTGTCTGGGCAACGTTTTCTCTTCCTGGCGTCGTCGCAGGGCCTCCCTGCACAGTCTCTGTGCACTGGGAAGCTAGTTTGGGCTTCCTCGCAGCATGGCAGCCCTGGGCTCTAGCAGGAACATTCCAGCTGACGAGGGAAGTTTTGTCATCTTTTCTGGTCTAGGCTTGAGGGTCATGCAGTGTCCCTTCTGCTGCATTCGACTTGTTACAAGCAAAACACAAGCCACTAGTTTCGAAGGGAGGGAAATTAGACTCCAACTCTTGAAAGGAGTGTGGCAAGGTTCTAGAAGATCACGTAGGACAGATTTTGGTCATGGCTATTTTGGAAAATAACATCTGCCACACATACTCTCCAGAGTACCTGCCCCTCGCCCCAGCCCTGCTGTCCCCACTGGGAGGGAGTCGGGGGAGCAGAGGGTGGACCAAGGCCATCGGGGCGAAGAGGAGCCTGTGGACGCCTGCAGAGAGAGGTAATGCCAAGCCGTAAAATCAAGGGATTGAGAGAACAGACAGCGGAGAAGAGATGCTGTGGGGAGGGATGGTAGGACAGTCGAATTCAGCCCGTTCCTCTCCACCTTGGAGCTGCTGGACAAGCAGAGACCCCGGCCCGGGGAACGGAGAAGACATTTCTAACCCCAGAACTACCCCGAGCTCAGACAGGTGCCAGGTCCTAAAGTGTGCAAACCTGGGCTTCTCCTTCCTCCCAGAGAAAGTAAGCGCTCCAAAAATTGTTTTGGTCGCCCGATGGGTGGAAGATAAACTGAGGCCAGACTGGGGAAGAGCAGCCTTCATGGCCGTGAAGCAGCTGCACGCGGTCGCCATTCCTCCAGCAGTGCACACAGACGGTGCGCTTCTGCGTGCTGGGGCTGGACAGGTGACAACAGGAAGCGAGGGAGGCAAGAAGGCCGGCCTTTGCCCCAGAGGCAGACGTCAGAGAGGCCCGCTGCCCCCGAGCCTCACAAGGTGTCCTGGGCCTGGCCAGTGGTGGTCTGAGGGTCCTTCCTGAAGTTTCCTCAAGCGGCCCCTCCTCCCGCCTTGCTCTTGTCGGTCCATTAGGGGAGGGCAGCAGTAGCCCCGCTTCCTGCCCACGCCTCTCACCTGGTCGCCAGGCTGAGGATGGGCTGGGACCTGGGCGGGAGGGATGAGCAAGGTCATAGCCCCTCTGTATCCAGCAAGTATCATACTCCAAAAAAGACACTGGTCCCTTGGAGCACACCCCGTGGAGGAGGATGGGACGAGAAGCCTGGCGCCCACCACCCAAGGAGGCAAGGGCCCCGCCTGCATGGAGGCCTTTGTGCTCAATGCCTTGGTTACGCTCCACGCCAGCCTTAGTGGGGGTCACATTACCTGCCCGTTACACAGTTGAGGAAATAGGCTCAGAGGCCACACAGCCAGTAAGAGGTAAAGCTAGATTCAAATCTGTGCCCTACGAGCTCTTGGCACAGACTCCACAATTTCCTTAGTTTAAAGAAAGGAAAACTTGGAGGCACCATTTTTATTAGTCAGAGGTCTCCAGAGAGACATAATCAATGGGAGATACATATACACACACACACATATATATCCAAGTATATATATAGTGGGGGGGGAGCCCCACGACATGCTGTCTGCAAGCTGCGGACCCTGGGAAGCTGGTAGCGTGGCTCGGTTCTCTGAAGACCTGAGAACCAGAGGGAGCCATTGGTGTGAGTCCTGGAGCCCAAAGGCTGGGGAATCTGGAGTTGCTGTCCAGGGACAGGAGAGGAAGAGTGTGTCCCACTGCAGCAGATAGAGCCACACACTCACCTTTCTCTGTGTCTGTTCTCTCCAGGCGCCCAGCAGATAGGAAGGCGCCAACCACAGGGAGGGCGGATCTTCCCCACCTGGTCCACTCAGACTCACGTGCTGATCGCCTCTGGAAACACCCTCACAGACACACCCAACAGTAATGCTTTCCGAGGTTGCTAGGTATTCCTTAATCCAGTCGAGATGACACC
>CAUYSK010032332.1:0-10213 GCA_963575035.1 Avahi laniger
TCTAAAAATACAGTTTCTATGTTCATGTACTAGTTAAGTATTAGTACTCTTATGTGATTGAGTCTGATTTTGAAAATATTGGTAATTTAAAGAAAACAAAACACCCACATACAGGGAGGACCAATCAAAACCTGCCTAGTGGCCGGGCGCGGTGGCTCACGCCTGTAATTCTAGCTCTCTGGGAGGCCAAGGTGGGCGGATCGTTCTGAGCTCGGGAGTTCGAGACCAGCCTGAGCAAGAGCGAGACCTCATCTCTACCAAATAATAGAAAGAAATTAATTGGACAGCTAAAAATACATATAGCAAAAATTAGCCGGGCATGGTGGCACATGCCTGTAGTCCCAACTACTTGGGAGGCTGAGGCAGAAGAATTGCTTGAGCCCAGGAGTTTGAGGTTGCTGTGAGCTAGGCTGACGCCACGGCACTTGCCCCAGGCAAGAAAGTGAGACTCTGTCTCAAAAAAAAAAAAAAAAAAGGAACTCTTATAGACAATATGATCTTGCTGATTTATAGGGCTAGAGTTTAGTGGCTAGAGTAGTCTTTTGTTTAGCCTCTTATATAACTTTCTAACTCTCCTACCAGAAACTTTCACAACTTTGGCTTCTCTAAGCTTCTCCTCTCTATAATTTAGTTAAAGGGGTAGACCAAGTAATTGAGAATTAATTCCCTCACACCAGAGTTCTCTAGTCTGGCTTCCCTGTTCACATGAAGTGGCTTGACTGGCCCCTCATTCTCCTTTACTTTCTAATTCTATTGCTTCAAAAAAAATATTTTGCTTGTGGTTGTTCTTTGGCATCGTGGAATTTATTTCTACTAAATGCAGAATGTCCAAGGCAAGTCTGATCCTTAAATACTCATTGACAACTAGCTTATTTCAAAAGCAATTTTATCAGCCTTGCTACCAAATCCAATCAACATTTTATTTAGAAGCTAGTCTATTAATAGAACTCTATCCATTCATTCAGATATTTTATAGAATACCAGTTACTCTCCTGAGAAACAGGAACATGATAAAAGACATGGTTTCTGCCCTCTGGAAAAAGGAGTTTCAAAGGAAATATCTTTATATTTGAAAGAAATGGAACACATTTAAGAAAAACTATATTCTATCATAAGTGATATCAATAATAATGACAGCTATTTATTGTGCACTTACTCTATGTGAGCTCTCTCTATGTTAAGGCCTTTATGTTCATTCTTTTAATGCTCGCAACAGCCCTAAGAATTAAGTACTATTTATCCCCATTTTACAGATAAGAGAATGGAAGCTTAAGGAGATTAAGGCACTAACCCCAAATCATACAGCTTACAAGGGGCAGAGCAGGGATTCACATCCACATTGCCTGCACTTTTAAGCTCTTCCCTAAAAATGAGGAAGAACTGGCATGAGTGTGTCTGGCATGTTGTAAGTACACAATCAGCGCTTGCATAACTGTTGGTAGGAAGAGGGGCTGGGAAGAAACAAGTGTGGCTTAAACAACAAGTTTGTGCTGAGGAGCAAAGAAGGCTAAAAATTGACTGGCATCCCAAGGGCATGAAACCTGCAGGAAGTGGAGCAGGCACAGAAGGCTTTTGAGCCGGGAAAATATTTGGTGAATGTGTCTGTCAACTTGGGACAGTTATTTGCAGCAGTGATGTGTACAAAAAGCTAGAAAGTAGAGGCCTCAAAATCAATTAGAAGACAATAACTGCTCTGGAGTTGGGATAACAATGAATTTAATGAAGAGAATGGGTACAGGATCATCACACATACAAAAAAAAACAAGGGGCAAGGTTTGAATATTGGACTTTGTAAGAGGGTATAAACAATGATTCTGAGGTTCTGAGGCTGTTAACAATTATCACTTATGGAAAATCATGTGAAGAAAAGGTGTCAGTTTGAGCTTGACGAAATAGTTGATATGTAGTAGGCACTCAGATGTTCTTACAGTGAATGAAAGTATGAATGAATGCAGGAATGAATGAATGAATGAGTGAATGATTTTAGAAAGGCTGAGTTTGAGGGTGATGGCACAGCCTCTCCAAGTAGAATTGGGCCCCACAGAATTGTCCCTGGAAACAATCTACATTTCTTGTGCTCTTTAATTTTATTCAATATTTTTATTTGCCCCTGCGTGGTCAAGCATACCAATTCTGCCTCCTTTTCTTCATATCTTCTTTAAAACTCCTCCTCTGAGTTATTTTAGATAATGTGGTAAATAAACATTCTGATTTGTAAAAGTGACTCTAAAGAGACTCTCCCATAGTGCAGTCAGGTTGTGTTTTAAATCCAGGAGGATTTCTTATTCTCCAACTTCTCTGGTAATAAGAAGGCCTAACCAACACCTCCATCCAGTTAATTCAGGATTTTTAAACCCTCATTCAGAATATAAATCAGAGAATCCAAAGAGTAGCCCAAACATTCTGGAGAATTGCTCTGTGAAAAGGACAAAATAGTGGAGGAAATGGGATAATATGGGTGAAGAGTTATGTACATGAAAGGCTAGGCATCAGCTTTCGTGACCACCAGCTTTGTTTTTTGTTCTGTTTTGCTTTATTTTGTTTCCTTGGACCTTAAGAGTATCCTAAAGAAAAAAGAAAAAAAAAATGAGGAGCAACAAGAAAAAAGAAAGTAAGACAGGGTTCATCCATCCTAAATCTTTGTGATCATTAAAAATGGAATTTTACTTTTTTTTTTCCCAAGCCTCTTCTATCACCTATAAAAACAGAATTTTGGATGGATCCCTCCATCTACCCAAACACTCCACGTACAGTGAATAAGAATGAAGGCTTCAAAATCGGGCTAAGTCAAGGTTTGGATCTCAGCCACTTCTGCCATTCACTGAGGGACAAGATGAAAGATATTTCATTTCTCCATGCCTCAGTATCCTCATTTGTAATATAAAAATAAAGCCTCAGGGTAGTTGTGGAGATTAAATTAGATAATGTGCTTAAACTCTTAGTATCTGACTGGAGCACAGTAAACTACTCAATAAACCACAGTTATTATTTAAAAAGTATTCCACTCTGCTAGGTACTGAAGCAAATCAAAAGATATCTAAGGCGTTTTCCTTCAACTCCCTACCCCCGCTAGCCTCGGCCAACCAAGTCCCTGGATGTAACTAAGGTTGCTTTAATAATCGAAATGCCATGAAGTTATAAAGGCAACAAGAAAATTTGTGAAGTAAATTGGAAAAATATACACTAGCTACTGATCTAACATTACAGCAGCTCTGGATTAAGGAGATTTGGGTCATCAGCTAACCAGTGTTGCTCAAAGTAGTGTTAAAATCTCTAATGGAAAAAGGATTAGAGGACAGAACCAGCTGTTTGGGGCATTGGAATTATAAGAATCTGAGTGTGATTTTAGGAAGAGGTATCCTAAGGGGGAAAGAAATGCTCATTTTTATACGTGCCTTATTATTTGCTACTAAGGAGAAGTGGTGGTCTGGGAGTGGGTGAAACACATCCCTCTTAATATATTCCTTGTTAAAAAAACCACAACAGTATATGGGCACATAAAACACATGTTTGTTAGAGGAAGTAGCCCATCTGAGATAACAGCCCATCATTGACGTCTTTCTAAAAACAAAGAGTATTTTGGAAACGTTTATTACACTTGAATTTTTCAACTTTATGTGTGTGCATATCTATTTAGGTTTTTTAAATACTATTTTCTTCTCCCTGTCACTAATCTTATTTGTACTCTGGAATAAGTTATGCTGTAGTGTGGTAGGTGTTTAAAGATATCTTTTCAACTGAGTAAAAAGTTTGCATAATTTACATTTTACATACATATTTAACTCTCATGGTAAAAACACAATCTCAGTCAACTGGCAAATGAGTTAGTATTGACATACTTTATTAATAATATGAGATGTCCTATTTAAATAAAGAAATGTAATCCTATTAGAACATGACGTTAGTACATAACAACTAGCAATTGTGTTTTAAGTTATATCTCACAGGATATATCTGAATCCAAGGAACATTCATGAAACGCGTAATACTTCTAAGCAGGCAGAGGAGTCCATCATGCAGTAGTAATAACTATAGAAGTAATAATACTAATCATAGTAGCAGTAATAGTCACAATATTACTAAATTACATTAAGTGCTGTTCTAAATGCTTTGTGTTATTACATTCAATCCTCACAAAAATCTTATAAATTAAATTCTTTTTACTCTCCCTTTTTACAGATGAGTAAGTTAAGGCATAAGAAAGAGGTTAAGTATCACCCTAGGTCTTGCAGCTGTCAGGGAACAGAGCTGGAATTTAAACTGATAAAGACCTGAGAATCTGAGATTTTTAACAGCGTTCTAGAATATGCCTCACTTACATGACTACAAGGAGGAAGAACTCAGATTCCAGCCCGTGTCTGTGTGATTCTAGAATGCACTGCCTGATTGCAAAACCACAGTTCTGTTCCAAAGGCTCCTGTGTCTTTTGGGCAAATAGTATCCTAGGGGACTTATTTCCTCAGTTCTGAGTATTGTATATGATCAGCCATCTTCATTCAAAAAGCAGCTGCAAATTAGGTTGGATATGATGAAACATAAAATGAGTATACAGTAGGAAATGGTTCCATCAGCCTTAGTTGAAAACCTTACTCATTTCCAGAGTGTGACTGGGAGAAATAGAAGGAAAGAAGGAGGGAGAAGAGAAAGAAAAGATAAGATGTTTATTGAACACTTACATGTGTCAAGAAAAGTGTTAAGCATTTATATATAAGAACTCATTTTATGGGAACACAAAGATCAGGAAAAGAGCCACAAAAGGGATCAAAACACAGAATTATATTAACTCTTCAGAAAGATTAAGAAAACTAGATTGACTTATTGGGAAAAGCAAGCTATTTGTTTTACAGAAACGAACACGAACTTCAGCTGAGAGAGCTTTGGTGGCCTGCCCCTAGTCATACATTAAGTTGGTTAAATCCGAGACCAGACCTATCCCCTGGATTTCTCTCTGATCCAGTCTGCATGTTCTCAACCTACTCCAGAGAGGGTGTCCCTGCTGTGCCCTCCTACTTCCCTGCTATACCCTGGCACCAGCTCACGTCTCAGCTAGGATATTCTGTTCCCAGGATTGTTTAGTGATTAAGTCAGTCTGAATCAGGGAAACCCTTTGTACAGTTGAACCAAAGCGAGTAGTGGTGGGTACTGAAGTTTGTTTTGTTTGTTCTCATTCTTTCTTTGAGAAGAAGACACATGTTATGAACTCTATATTTTTATTCCCATTTTATAGATGAGAAAACTGAGGCTCAAAGAGGTGAGTAAATTTACCTCAAACTGCTAAACTAAAAAAGTGGAAGAATTAGGGCTCAAATATAGGATTATTAAATGAAAGTTTCACAGCTGGCAAGCAAATGCATATGTTTATATGTCTATGCCTTTGACCTTGGATCTAAGATAATACTCTCTGGGCTACCGATTCTTCTTTTTAAAGGCATGTTTTGCTTAGACTAACAGAAAATAGTCATTCTGCTTCTGACCCTAGGAGGAGTCACTAGGTTGGTTCTTACCTGCCCAATTAGGAAAGTTATTATGTCACGGAGAATAAATTGTCACATTGCTATTTAGCTTATTTTTTCCTCGCTTTGCTTAGAATAATAAAGGAAAAATGTCTTCCCTGTGGTCACATGCAATGAGCAGAGCGAGTGCTGTTTTCCTGAGAAGGCATGGGGCCATGAAAAGTAAAAAAAAAAAACCCCAATTCTTTGTTGATATGTTGTCAATACGGCCAGCACATAGAATAAGGACCTTATTTTTCCTAGAATGGCTCTAGAACCAGCTAGACTTGAATGAAACCAGCTGCGTGCCCTTGAACAATCTGACATTTCTAAGCCTTAATTTCCTGCTCTATAAAATGAGGAATATAATACTATCTGCTGTACAGAGCTGTTGTGAGGGATATACATTACTTATCATACCACCTTGCATCCATTAGGATGGCTACTAATTAAAAAACAAAGCTGGAAGTGACAAAAGTTGATGAGAATGTCACAAAACCGGACCCCTTGTGCACTGTTGGTAGGGATGTAAAATAGTGCAGCCACCATGGAAAACAGCATGGTAGTTTCTCAAAAAATTAAAAATAGAATTGCCATATGATAAAACAATTCTAACTCTAAGTACGTACCTTCGCAGAATCGAAATGAGCGTCTCGAAGAGGTATTTGTACACTCTTATTAATAGCAACATTATTCACAAGATCCAAAAAGTGGAAGTAACTTGAGTGTCCATAAATGGACAAATAGAAAAGCAAAATGTGGTACACACATATAACGAAATATCATTCAGCCTTAAAAAGGAAGGAAAATCTGACACACGGCACAGCATAGGTAAAACTTGAAGACATTAGGCTAAGTGAAATCAGGCAGTCCCAAAAATACAAATACTGGATGATTCCATCGATACGAAATACCTACAGTAGCCAATGTGAAGAGACAGAAAGTAGAACGGTGGTTGCCAGGGGCTGGGTGGTGGGCAGAAATAAGGAATTATTGTTCAATATGTACAGAGTGCCAGTTTTTTGAGATGGAAAGAGTTCTGGAGATGGATGGTGGCGATGGCTGCACAACAGTGTGATTGTGCTGAACACCACTGAATTGTACACTTAAAAACGGTTAGGAGGGTGAAAACAAAGAAAGGAAAAAAGGAAAGAAAGAAAGAACAAGGAAAAAACAAAGCCATAGAACAGCCAGCTAGAGGGAGGAGGAGAAATGACATAAGTCACAATGTCTGAATGAAAAAAAACTATTTAGCCAAGTGCCGGCCCTCTGCAATCGGCGAGTGAATGTCGAAGTGTTGGTAAAGACGGCAGGGAAGGTGTTGGCAGAGGTGGTGATGGTGTGATGTGTGTTAGCACAGCACGCACACCCTGTCCTCCTTAGAAGAGGCCAGCCTCCTGAGAGAAAGATGCATGCCTCGAATTTCAGAATGCAAAGCAACGTTAAATGGATTCACTTCTCTTGCAGCGAGATGAGCCTCTTTGGGAGCTGAATACAGGTAGTGAACGAAGCAGGCCCAGAGTGGTGGTGGAGAGGCCCGGCATTAGGGGAATTGCTCCAGCAATTGGAAAAATGTGTTTTAATTAGGTTGGTTGGTTGGTGGTTCCCAAAGCGATGGGCTCTGAGCAGAAAGCAGGGGGTGTGCATGTGTGCGTCTCAGCGTGCATGTGCGTGGGAGAGAGAGAGAAAGGAGAGTGATTGATTGGAGAGGAGGATGCAACCTGCTGTAAAAAGCCCTTTATGCACTGAGCACAGGATTCATTCGAAACACGATGAACTCTTGTACCGTTGGATCTTAAAGGCCAGTGGCGTGTTCACATGGCACCCAGTGAGGAGCCCTGCCCCAGCGGGGTGGCCTGGGGGGCCGACTCGTCACCCCTACACTTCCTTAGCTGACTCCGCCTGCTGTGTGAAGATGAGGAAGGCAGGCGAGGTGAGTATCTCATGGTCCAAGGCTAATCACAATAATAAACCTCCAAGAACAAAATTGACTGAAAAGAATAAAATTTTTTTTTTAGCCGGGCGCGGTGGCTCACGCCTGTAATCCTAGCACTCTGGGAGGCCGAGGTGGGCGGATCGTTCTCAGCTCAGGAGTTCGAGACCAGCCTGAGCAAGAGCGAGACCCCATCTCTACCAAAAATAGAAAGAAATTAATTGGACAGCTAAAAATATATATAGAAAAAATTAGCCGGGCATGGTGGCACATGCCTGTAGTCCCAGCTACTCCGGAGGCTGAGACAGTAGGATTGCTGGAGCCCAGGAGTTTGAGGTTGCTGTGAGCTAGGCTGATGCCACGGCACTCGCCCCAGGCAAGAGAGTGAGACTCTGTCTCAAAAAAAAAAAAGAACAGACAATGCTAATCTGGGGATAAAAGCATAGTGGTCACCTTTTGGATGGGAATTGGCTGGGAAGAGGCACGAGGGACACTTCTGGGGTGCTGCAAATGTTCTACGTCGCACTCTGGGTGGTGGCTACACAGGTGTGTACATAAAACTCACCGAGTGCACACTTGACGTCTGCCCACTTGACTGTACGTAATTATACCTCGAAAAAAGTAAAAGTAAAAACAACGACAGCACCAACAGCACGGACGACGGTGCCGGACCAGCTGTAAACTGTGACCTAAGACTATGCCTAAGTCTCCTCATCTGTAAAACGGGGATGATGACAAGGCCGTACCGGCCACACAGAGCTGTCACAAGGATGCTGGGGATGATCAGTATAGAGAGAAGTGCTGGCACGTGGCACGTGTTTTCCGAGATAACTGGAGCTCTGCGTGTCGGATGAGGTGACACGTGAACATCGTGGCACAGGGGCCAGCACACCTAAGTGCTCAACACACACCGGCAACTGTCACCCACGGCGTCAGTTACTCTCAAGAAGTCTCCCTGATCTAGTTGCCAGGATGAGCCAAACTGGACCCCCCTTAACAGTCTAAGCCAGTTAAACGCCGGCTTCACCCGCAGACCAGCCCACGCCTCTGCCCCGCTCAGCATAATCCACTGCATTTGCAGTTCCTTCCCATTAGCCGTCTTGGCCTCTCAAGACTCCCGCCAGATACCATCTTGCTCTACCTGCTTGGTGGCCTGCTCACCGGGGATTTCGGCTCCCGAGACAGATCTAGACGGAGCCCCCGGCTGGGGCAGCCAGAGGAGCTGCCTGTGCAGGACGCAGTTGGGGCTCGGTGCCTCCCCCATTGCCCCAGCGGGGGTGGCCGCGGGGGCTCCTCTCCGCCTGCTCAGGCCCTCCAGCGCCCCGCGGTGCTCCTGTACATAGTCCCTGCTTCCCTGCCTGAAACGTCCGCTCCAGGAGGTGCACACTTGGCCTGTCTCGGTCACTGTTGTCTCTCCAGCACCTAGAGCACTGCCTGGCACAGGGCAGATGCTCGATAAATATAAATTGCCTAAATAAGTGAGCTGAGCAAATCAGTGTGGGGCCTCCCCCAGGCCTCCTGGCCAGCGCCCTCTTCAGCCCCCCGCCCTAC
Organism: Avahi laniger; assembly: GCA_963575035.1. Classification (NCBI taxonomy): domain Eukaryota; kingdom Metazoa; phylum Chordata; class Mammalia; order Primates; family Indriidae; genus Avahi; species Avahi laniger. Next base: position 8,977 of record CAUYSK010032332.1, read on the forward strand.
CCCCACCCACAGCACCCATTTCGCTCTCTTGCTCAAGAAACTAAGTTGCTCCCAACTAGCAAGCCCATCAAGTCAAAACCCCTCTGTCCTGGTTTCAAGACCCCTCAAGCTGCCCCTCCCCACTTGATCAAGCTATTTCCCACCACTCCCCAGCACACCCCTGCAGTTCACTAGGTCTAGTGACCTCCAGGAGCAATGGCTGGCTTCTGTCTACCTTGTAGGGTCCCCTTGCAGGAAGAATGCAGGAACCAGTTAAAGGGCTTGGCCGGTACCCTAAAAATGGGAGCTGTGGTCACCTGATGTACTGGAAGCTGTTGCTCAGAATCAACAACAGCCGTGGGGTCTGAGGGACGCAGGCTCAGGATTCAACTCCATCATTTCACTGGTGGGTGACTTTGGACAAGACCATCCGCCTCACTCTAAGGCCCAGTTTTCACATCCGTAAGGCAGGGATAACAAAAGAAGCTACTTCTCAGGCCTACTGAGTATATTTAATCAGACAATAAATACAACATGCGTGACACCCGGTCAAGAGTGCAAGCTCAGCAAATGGCCTTTAGTGTGGTTATCAGCACCCTCATCGCCGGAGCCTGGCCTGGAAACAGGGGACTGGCCTGTTACTGCGCCATGATGCCTACGGCTTGTCACTCACCACTGCTCTCAGTTTACTGCATGTCACCGTGTCTTCAGAGACCCCTCCAATCTGCCACCCCGGTGCTTGGCCCCGTTGTCTCAGCTCACAATCCCTTCTCGGTGAGCACACTGAGCTTTACGGGCACCCCCACACCGTGGGGGCGGGGCCAGTGCACGCGGCTGTGTCGTGTCCTGCACAAAGGCACCGTCTGAGGGGAGGAGTGAGAGACTGGAGGTAAAATCCAGGCAGGGCATTGCTTGGCTTCTTTCCAAATGAGGAGTCTTTTCAATATGCACAAAAACGCACATGGTCTAGGCCCAGGCCCTGCGTTTAGGGAAGAGGGAAATTGGGGAAATCCATCCCCAAATTGATAGTTTTTGGAATTTCCCATCTGTTTGCTGTTTGCCATATTCCTTTTCATTGTCAGGCGATAACATCACTGTCAAGACTCACAGCTTCCAGAGCATTCACTGCGAATCCCCATCCTCCCCACTCCATCCCGCCCCTCTCTTCTACACCTGCATCCATCTCATTTTCTGCTTCTGATGTGCCAGGATCTAGGGCAGCGTTTCTCAAACTGCCTTGACCTCCGCCCAAGGTAAA